>JABCMJ010026145.1:0-12665 GCA_014822125.1 Arbutus unedo | reverse complement strand
ATTGTCATATTTTTGGTATATCTAATACTTAAGCCTGTGGCCGCCCTATTTTGGAATACTTGTTCTTCAACTTGGATAAACCTAGAGACACATCTTTTGAACCAAAAATACTAATTTTTATTGAATATTTTTCGATCTAGAAATCCTAGTCGGAAACTAGATCAAGTTATAAAATGAGGTATTGACTAGTGGAAGTTCACGGTGAATGGATTCCGACGACTAAACCTATCTTTAATCTTAATTTTATTCCCTCACTTAGTTAATGTAGTGTGAATCATCACCAAACAAACTTTGAGATTGACGTCCGAAACGTCGAAAAATCAAATTTGCGAAGTCTTTTAACCTAACTACTTTTTCCTGTGGATCGAAATTTCGGACTCTCCACTATATCTCTTTTAAATTTTTGAGGGAAGACCTGTTTTAAATATTAAATCTTGACCCAGGCCGGCGCCCTAATGATGCACTTTTGCCGGCCGGCCAACTTCTCCATTTGGCATGAAATGCCGGGATAGCGAAATTGCAACGATAAGCAATGAATTTTGACTTACTTAAAAATCGAACCCAAAGATAAACAATCATGTGATAAGATATATTGATTTAACTTAACAACTTTAATGACAGACGGTGAATAAAAGAACGCAATAAATAACACGTAGATAAGTTATGAATTTTTCTCATTTAAACGGGACCACGGCCGGTAGAACTCTAATCCATGCGGAATGCGGGGCGATGGTCGGTGGGACTCTAACCCACAAAATGATTGTGTGCAACTCTAACCCTCATAACTTATTTCAGGACTCGAACCCAGAAATATAATGGATCTAGGGACTCTAACCCACAAAATCCATCTCAGGACACTAACCCAAAAACATAATGGATCTGGGGACTCTAACTAACAAAATCTATCTTGAAACTCTAACCCGAAAAGTAAGGCAGCATGACAGCTATACCAAGTACTATCAACATCTTTCAACATCGGTTCCGATTTTCAACAATTAACTAATCTAGCAACTTAATAAAAAATTCAACAAATTACCGGGTGTTTATCAACCACATCGTTAGCTATTCCAAATATAAATCAACTACCACAGTTATCAATAGCTCAGAATACCAATAACGATTACACATCAAACACAGTCACATGGGCAATTCCTGCTCGCACAGGATCCCTCAAGGATCTATGGACGTAACCATATTGCGAATGTATACTCGTGCATTGTGAAATCATACAAAATAGGACTGTTGTAACATTCTAAAACCAAGCTTGTTAGCCCAAATAGTAAACAGTAACATTTTGGGTTTTAGAAGGTCGCTCGTGTGGCCAAAGCTCGCTCGAGCAAGCCTATGTTCTACAAGTTATGACTAAAACAATTTTTGAAAATTTAGGGTAGGTCGCTCAAGCAAAAAGAGCTCGCTCTAGCATGTCTTCGTTATTTCCAAATCTGAAACTTTTTGGTTTTCTATGAAACACGCTCGAATAGAACATTAGATCATGCAAAATTGAACATAAAATTTAAATTGGCGACAGAAATTAAATTCTAAGAACTGGAGATAACCGATCCTACCTCGAGTCAAAGGAGAATTGTGAAAAAAAGTGTTGGATTCTTGAAACCAAGATTAACAGAACCTGGCAACTCACAATCTCACTTTCTCTCTAAAAACTTTCTGATTTTGTGAAACGTGAATTAACAAATTGTAAGGACCTGAATTTTTTTTACGTTTTAATTAATTATTTTGGAATATGTGACATGATATGCATTTGGTTTATTTTATGTAATTCGGAACTGTTAGTAGCGGAGCTTGGACCCGGGAACGTTTTGTTGATATGTACGCGTATGAGAGCATCGAGCTTTATTTGAGAAGCCCATTGGTGGACTTAAAATCAGATTTTGAGGGGAGGGGGAGGCCACAAACCCTCATTTGCTTTATCTCACTCTCTCCCTACATTTGCTCTTGCTTCCCTCTATAATATCACTAGAGATCTTGATCGATTTTTGAATTCCTTCAAGGAAGTGTGGGATTGCATCATGCTTGGTGGATATCCGAGGCTTGGTCGTTGACTTAAAGCTCGGAGGATGGGATTTGAAGCTCAAGATGTCTTGGAAGCTAGGATTTTGAGTTCTTCATCATATTCGTCGATCCGAAACTTGAGGTAGGGAGATTTCACTTCTATTATGCATATATGAGATCTATTGGTGTATTGTTTGTGTTCTTGATCAAAGATTCGGAGTTTTGAAATCTGTTTGCACGATCAACGATCTCTAAATTTTTTTTGAAATCACAAAAGTCACTCGAGCGGCCACCTCATCACTCGAACGACCTATGTAATTTTGATGTCACTCTAGCGACTTATCCAACGACCCTTTCTATTTTGTAGGTCGCTCAAGCGACCATCACCTCGCTCAAGTGATTATGTCTCATATAGAGAATTTTGTTTGGACTCTAGGATGATATGTTTATGGTTTTGGGCCATTGTTTTATATGTTATGTCACGTTTATGAGTTTGAGTAATGGTGTATGGTTGATCCATGTGTAGGCTACATGAGCAAATTGAATCTAAAATGTGAATCAGTTCAGATTAATGAATCTTCGCAACTCTACATTAGATACCATTAATTTCACAAACTAATATTGAGCTCCCAGAAGATACTGCATGAGTTCTTTTAGAATTCACATGAAAATTATCATGCGAATACTGAGAACTGTAATTTATTTCCCAATAAAACTCATCCCCCTCAACTGAGGATGAAATGTAGTCCTTGGCGGGAGGTGAGTTATTTTTTATCTAAGACTATCTCTACACAATCACAAAATTAGTTGACATGGTCACTTGCTGGCCCGAATATCCTAATTTATAAAAAATATATGTTAAACATCCTCGTGAATTTTTATTTTCTTAGCTTTGTTTCCAAAAAAAAACCTTAATTTGTTCCCTCATGTTATGTGGAATCTTTCACTGAATGATGTCCTCAGTGACAGTTTAAAAATTATTTTGGCGATCCCATGCTCTATAAAGATAAAGCTTAAATTCAGCATTAATATTCTACATACTTTTTGTGGTTGCTTTTAATGATCTCTTTAACAGCTAACGAATCAAAAAACTATAGTTCCAGATTTGATTTTTAACATAAGGTGGTTAAGAACTAGAAGATAGAAAGCATTGACTAAAATGCGAATTTGATTTTTTTTTTTTTTTAAATATTTCGTGTAGTTAGTGAAAGTTCACCCGATCAAAAAAATGACTCTGTGTGGAAGTCATTTGTTTGGCTTACCACAGATTGGAAAAGTGAAAAAATAACAATGATGTTTTTTTTTTTTATCAGCAAAATAACAATGATGTTACACGAGTTTAATGTCATTTCAATCGCAATCTCAAATTTTGACCACAAAATTAAAATCATCTTATTTTCAATGCAGATGGCTTTGTCATTTTTTGACAATAAAAGATAATGACCGCTGAACTTAAAATTAAAAAAGAAAAGAAAAGAAAAGAAAAGAAAAGAAGGGGAAGGAGAAGAAAAAGAGAAGTGCCAACTAAAATGAAACACAAGAGGACTTTAATGAATGATATGGTACAACCAAACAAGCAATTACTAAAGCAATAAAACATGAGTGGGGAAGTATCATACTTGTTTCGAATTAAAGGGTACAAACCATTATGACTCTTACCAATCATGAATAGGCAACAAACATATCTCATCTTATGATCATGTACTAACCAAATGTTTATTACATAGCATCTTTTCTTTTCTTTTTAAAAAATAAAAAAAAATCATACATCATTACAAGTTATGTATTTTTAATATCGTTTTGAACTCCCTTTTTATTTCTACCTTAGTGCATTCATTCATGTATTATTAATCTTCAAACTCTTCTTTTACTATTCCTGATTAATATGGTTTGATTGTTTTTTTTTTTTTTTTGTTTGAATTAAAAAAGTTTTGTTCTCCTATTCATAATGAAAAGAAAGGAAATCAAGATTCCTCTTAACTACCATATGATGATAAATATAAAGTAGGGTGGACAAAGGCACATAAACCTTATGCGAGGGCCCGGAAAACTAGAGTTTACCAATTTTGCCTAATCTTTATTTTTAATTAGTACCGTACTGACATAAAGAATGTCTCCGCCCCCCTCCCCTAAACTCTAAGCTTCAACTTTATTCTTTAAAACTGCTTTTCCCTTCACCTCAATATTCACCAAAGATGGTTAAATTATTTGCTAATTAACCAGCCCATGACGTGCCGTTATATACTCTCTCTCTCTCTCTCTCTCTCTCTCTCTCTCTCTACATAAATAAATCATTATTATTATTCACAAAGGACATGTATCAAAATCATTTTTCGTATGACTCACGGCATATTTGGAATCTAGTTATTTTTTATTTTTTGAATTGTAGTTTACAATTTTTTTAGCTATTGATAACTATGAAAATAATAATCAACTACGACTGTTCTTCTCAGACATATATTCCTACTCAGATACCCACACGATGAGGATTGAAACGACATACAAAACCACAACGACTTATCCTACTCCCCTAGTCCCCTACGGAAATAGAACTCGACTAGTCTCAAGTCAAGTAGGAATGAAACTCCTAAAATGAATGCGATAATTAAGCCTATAGGTCACCCAAGTGTCAACCCAATTTATACCCCTAAAATATAGGGACAAAGTCCTACTAGGACTTCACCCCTTATCTTATATAAAGGGACCCCCTTCGTTCTTCAGGTATAAGAACATACTCTCGCTCTAAAAATATTCTACAGCTCTCTATTATCTATTTTTCTACAATGTTGACTGACTTAGGCATTAGAGAGGCGTTGGTTGACACCATACTAGTGTCCTCATTATTTTTTATAGGTATCCAATCTTGGCTCGGACCATCTAGAGGATTAGATGAACAGTTGAAAGCTCGGCTCATTACAACAAATTGCAGTATTCCGGACATTTTGAAGATCTCGGGAATAATCACAAAAATGCCGGCAAAGCTATTCCTGGTGCTTTTCCCGACGTTTGCAATAAATGCTGGCACAAATAGTGACGAAAAAAATCCCCGATGTTTATAAACACCGGGAATAATATGGGCCTATTACCCGCGTTTCATAAAACGCCAATAAAAGTTTTTCGGTGAACATGATATTCTGGCTCCGGCGAGGCATTCCCTGTGTTTTTTAAAACGCCGGGAATAGTTTTTGTTGATTTTTTTAAAACACCTAGAAAAAATGGAATGAACGCCAAAAATAAAAATGTCGACAATAATTTTTTGCAATGAAGCGCTTCAGAGGGGTTGAAAATCGCTTCATCAGCTATAATTAGAATTTGTAAAACTATTTAGACGATATGTGCCAATAAATGTTCGCCGAGTAGAACTATATTGAGAATCCAAAAAATTTATTTAGAGATAATTTTTAAATTTCTCATTCTTCCATTCATTTTTAATAATGCATTACGGTGGAATGTATTATTCAATTAGCTCCCAAATACCAAAAGTTTTAAAATTAAAATTCAAAATGGGATAATGGAATTCTTAAATACCCCTTAGTCTCATTTACTTTGAATTCCACATCGACTAATTATATATACTCTGTGTACCTTCTTCTAGTTAGATAGGGATTTGCATATCTGGGCAGATACTCCCTTCAAAATATCATATGCATTCTAAAATGCATGATTGAAAACATTTATAATTCAATAATATGCCCAGTGTATCTGTGTGGTATATTTGGCGTAATGAGTAAAATACTAAATGTGCGCATAGGAGCAATGATCAGCTCGTTCTTATGTGAGTAAATGAGTTAAATATACTCAATAGACAGTTCTATTTATCAGTTTTTTTTACCACACTTAAAAGGACTTGTTCAATAATTACGAACAAATTTGAAAACATAGAATCAACTTGAAGAACTTCTGGAATTGATTGTGATAATGCCGAAAAATGATAACTTGCTTCGCACTCCTGCTTTTGGCTCCTACACACAAGTTCGATGGATAGGAGTGGTTGTTTGGCCAAGCACCCTCCAACGATTAAGCTAGAATGGTTTCTTGGGAATGGATAACCGTATGTAAACTCACAGAAGATATACTCACATACCTGATCTCGTGGCCGGATGTGTGTTTTACTACCTTGAGGCAAGGATCGATCTGGGGCTGGCATCTTGCCATCAACGGCGCCTACCTTCCAAGTTAGGATGATAGTCACACTAATTTTGGACGTAATCTTCGAGATGCAAAGAGCAGTTAGTGGTGCAATATTCAGGATTGCCCAAGCCCTTAGGGGCATCCAATCTCTTTGAGCGATTAGGG
Source organism: Arbutus unedo (assembly GCA_014822125.1). Classification (NCBI taxonomy): domain Eukaryota; kingdom Viridiplantae; phylum Streptophyta; class Magnoliopsida; order Ericales; family Ericaceae; genus Arbutus; species Arbutus unedo. The sequence goes on along the minus strand of JABCMJ010026145.1, from coordinate 6,359 downwards.
TGTGTTACTCGGTCTAGGGCAGGCACCTATTGACTGTTGGATTGGCACGTCATTTCCTTGGTGCCGCCCCCTCAATTTTTCCCTTTGCTTTGTCCATGCAATTTGGGACGCTGATAAAACCTTGCAAAAACCAGTCAATTTGGACATCAATTCTAATTCCAATTCCATTTCTTTTGGGCAGTGGGAACGATGAGTCCTGAACATAGCCCCTATTGCAATGGTTGACCTCGTTGACGTTATGAGAAATCAGTCCTTCAGCGCTGAGGGCATTCCTTTTGTACTAACATACCAAAACTTGGACAAAATTAGGGTTGTCTACTTGCTTCTTGAGACCCTGCATCTCTGCTTGCCCTAGGCCGACGAGAGAGCTTGTACATATGCTTTGGGGAAGTTTGTTTGTATGAAATCAACCTCCAGTGCGGGTTGCACATTCCCCTCCCCCGGGAGATCCTCTAGTATCTCAACCTAGCGCCTGGCCAACTAATGTTGAATGCTTAGAGGCTGTTAACCATAATGATAGTGCTATGGCATCAGGCAAGCGAGGGGAAAAAGGCCTTGATCATTTGCCGAGTTCTTCTTTTGTTATTTCCTCAAAGAGGCCAAATCAAAGCCTAGTTAGTGGTACTTCCAGTCTCAAGGTGGTCACAACTTAATTACCTGGATTTTGACATCCAACAAAGGCTGAAAAGGCAAGTTCTTCTACATTGGGGTGATGGTTGAGAATTCATTCTAGAGAAATTCTGTCCGAGAAGCCAACTAGGGTGATTCTCTTATGGGGAAGTCCAATCCGGTCAATCGTCCTTGTCGTCCCTACTATTCTTGAAGAGAGGACGGCTTTTATTGAACCACTAAAGAAGGGGGACCCTTACTCTTGTCCTATATTGATGACTCCTTCACTTCTTTACGCTTGTTTTCTTTATCCTAACCCACAAGGTAAATAACTAGCTTGCTTGTGTGCAACGCTATTTTTAGCACATTTTTCTTTACTCTTTGGGCTCTGTTATGCATTCTTGTGGTTTCTAGAAGGGTCTTCCAAGAAGAACAAGAAGAAGAAGGCTCCTAAAAGGCCATGTTTGGGTCCAAATGTAGCCAAGAGGAAAGCAGGGTAGCACCTAGCTATGAAACCAAAAATGGTGGTGCATGAAATGGAGGAGGATAGCTAGGGGAGAAAGAAGAAGAGTGTTGGTCAGGCCCTTCGACGACTCAAAAGGGGTATATTTCAAGAGGTTGTCTCTAGGACCACACAAACCAAGCACGAATTCCATGCACCGATCAGTCCAGGATCTATGTCGTTAGTTGTCACTGAGCCAGTCCTACCGTATCATCAAGAGTCGTCTCTACGATTGACCAATAGGATGCACCGTCGGTCGATTTAGCCATTTGGGACCCCAGTTGTTGCCTCCAAGGATAAGGAAAAATCCATAATGGAATCTAAGAAAAGTGGCCGACCAATGAGTGATGCCCCTCTAATCAATCAATCAATCCACTCAGCAGCCATCGGGGCCAAGAATCAAAGAAGAAATAGTTGGCCATTCCGCAATAGAAGGATCATTTTCTCTAGCTGATGCCGGAGGATCGCGACCCATATGACCAGTCTGTCTTACCCTTCAACTTCATCAACTTTATCCATAAAAATAGCATTTTATTGAATCCAAATGTAGCCCGCAAGCACATTCATGCACGCTTTGGGGGCAAAATGAGTGTTCTGAATCAAGTCCCGACTGCGACTTTGGTGAGGAACCTTTTCTTAAGTTAATGCATACTTTGCATGCTTCTCTTGCCTCTTAACTTTTTTACATTTTGGTGGTTTTGACCAGTCACTTGTTATTTTTTAAAACCTATGCTGAAAGCATGAATTTATCTTCACGTGAATAAACTCTGAAGGAAAGATTTGTACCAAGACCAAGGACGTTCGTGTCGCTACAACAGAGATGGAAGAGGCCCTAGTAAGTTAGCCATTACTGAGAGGGAGAAGGAAGAAATGAGGACTTCAATGACCAACACACTTTTCCAAATGCACAAGTCCTTCGAAGAAAAAGACACTGCTAAGGCAGAGCTGAAGACTGTTGAAGATAAACTAAGAGTTGCCTACGAGACTTTAGAGCTGGAGAGAGGGAGAGTTGAAGCTGCCAAGGCCAAGCCTCAGAAAATAGAAAAGGTTCGTTAGGAACTTGAGAGGTTGTTTAAGGTGGAGCGAGATGGCCAAGTTGTCATCGAAATGAGGGCACAGGACCTGGATGACCGCTTGACCCTAGCAACTGCTCAGTTGGAGTCAGCCCCCGATGCTGTTATTAGCCCTACAAAGAATCTAAGGAGTATCAAGATTCCCTGGCCTCCCTTTTTGACTTGGGCTTTAAGTGGTTGAAGAGGAAGTTTTCTCGTACCTACCCTGAGCTGAACCTTTCGGAGTCCAAGCCGAAGGACGATTCAAGATCACATGCTGACTCTGATGCTGGGCCAAGTTAAAGTCCTTTAATGTATTTTTTGTTATTTGCTTGTCTGGGCTAAGATAGGCTCTTTGACTTTGAACTTCTATAGTTTAACTTTGAACTTCTGTAATTAACTTTGAATCAAATTTGGAAATGATTTGAACTAACTGTCCTGATCTTGTGTCCCCTTGTCTATGGTGCTCAGCAAAGACAATATTTTAAGAGATTGACGAATACAAGATTTTAGGAGATTAGCGGGGTAATATTTTTCCTATCCCCCTATTTGACAGTGTGTCGCCTAAATTGGGCCATTCCAATATCTGGGTTTTGCTTCATTGCCAAGGGTCCTACTTTAGTCTTAGCATAATAAAAAATATTTCTATAAAAGTAGTTAGTATTTTCTTATAGACTCTTCCCTTGCTACTGCCTTGGCTGGCGGGGTTGTTTACCTTTATTGTACCATACCTTGCTGAGTTTGGGAATGCATGAGTCTAGCTTGGCTTTGCTCAATTAGAGGATGTGTGAGTGTGTTTGGACCTACCATGATACTTGCCCAATCAAAGACTTCTTTAGTCTAATCTGGTCGTCACTTTTGATCATGGAGTCTGCTTGGTATGGGACTTTCTGAGTCTGATTTGACTGGCCATGAAATTTGCTCGATCAGAGACCTTTTGTGTCTGATTAGATCAACCACTAAACTTGTTATGTTGGAAACCTCTCGGGTCTAACCCGATCGGCTATTGAACTTGCTCAGTTGGAGACCTCTTAGGTCTGATCTGACCAACTAATAGAGTTGCTACATTGGAGACCTCTTGGGTATGATATGATCAGCAACTGAACTTGCTCAATTGGAGACCTCATTGGTTTGATTCGATCGGTCATTGAACTTGCTCGGTTAGAGGCCTCAAGTGTTTGATTCGACTAGCCGCTGAACTTGCTCGGTCAGAGCCCTTGGATCTAATCCAACCAGCCACTAAATTTGCTCGGCTGGAAACCTCTTTGTTCTGATCTGAAAGGCCACTGAACTTGCTCGGTCGAAGGCCTCATGGGTCTAATTTGATCGACCACTGAATTATAAATGCATTGCATGGCAAGGAGAATTCTGAGGTAGAAAACACTAAAGTCTTTGTTAACTCAATTTTATCATTACATTGTCTTATGGAGAAAAATGATCATAAAGTAGGAATCTATTCAAAAAAAGAAATGACATAAGTAGAAATCTATCTGAACAATTGTATAAAGGATACTACCGAAAAAACATGTGGAGTTGTCTCACATTCCCGACCTTTCTTCTCCCTCGTCACGCACCTCCAACGTGTCAATTTTTTCTTTCTTTGAGAGTGATTATTTAGTATTCCCTGGCCAATATCTGATCCCCTCGTTGCTCCCCATTTTCTTTTATTGTCAAGAACTTGACCATCAGGTGGTAAGTGGAGGTGATTGCCTTCATGCTATTAACGGCAGTTCACCCCAAGATGGCATTGTAGGTAGATGGGTAATCTACCACCAGAACTTTTACCATCTTGGTCGTCTGCTTATGGGTAGTGCCGAGCATGACCAATGACTCCACTAAGCCAAGCTATCTGCTCTCCTAAGAACCCGACTAGCGGCAAGTGCACAGGTTGTAGATTGTTAGTTCTGACATTCGCCTTTCTGAGGGCTAGCACAAAAAGGATGTCGAATAAACTCCCGTTATCGATCAATACCCTACTGATCAACTAGCTCCCCACTACAAATGTTATAACCATGGGGTCATCCTGAGGTAGTTGAACCCCTTTGGCATCTTTCCCAATGAAGCTTATGGGCTACTCCTATGTCTTCCTCTACTTCTGTGGTCTTCCCACCGCTATCACCGTTGCTTCCTAGCTTTCCCTCAATCTTCTAGAATGGGCCTTCCTAGATGAACTAGTTTTGCCTCCTCTAACGGACCCTCCTTATATCATTCTTATCTCGCCTATTGGTTGGATAGGTTCAAACTACCGATCTAGTAGGCTTACTTCTTTGCGCTCGACCTACCTTCCCAGTTCAGCCTGACATTGTTTCCCCCAATTTTGCTGCCCTGCTACAAATTAGTTCAACTTCCCTCTCTGAACCAACTCTTCAATCTGTCTCTTCATATCAAATAGTCAGCGCATCATGACTGTGATCACGACGGAATCGGCAATACTTCCTCTCATCCGGCCTCACTGGGTTAGACTTGAACTTTTTTTGGCCAATGCACCTCTGGGTCATTGGCTATTTGTATTAGAATCTACTTTACCAAAATAGTTAATGGGTGAACCACTCAAACCCCTCCCAAGTTCTCTTCTTCTCAACTTGCACCCCCCTTTGGAGGCTCTCTCATGTTGTGCGGTCTGGAAAATCCTGGCTCAGTCCTTCTTATGCTGAGCTCCTCCATTCTACTGCAGAGTGTGGCCATGGCGTCCTTTACATTTATATGTTGCCGAGCTCTCAGCCATGGTCATTGGTGGCCTCTTTGACAAATGGTAGAAAAATTGGGTTTGTTTAAGGCCTCCCTTGAAAGTTGTGAATGTTATCTTGTCGTCCACCTCATCCACGTGGAGGGCCTTGTTGTTGAACTTTTTGCGATAGTTTTGCAAGAACTCGTCCCTATGTTGCTTGACATTCAAAAGATAAGTGGGCAGTCAGAGAGAGCATCGGCCATTATAAAAGGGTTGATGAATTATTGATTCCTTGAGCTTTCCAACCCATGCCCGAGTTGGCCTTCTCAACAAAGTGGGGACTACCGAACGCATCACCTCATCCGGTACCGCATGCAAAGACATGACGACTTTGTATTTCTCTAAATGATTTAGGAGATCTCTAGAGCTAATGAACAAATCTATTGGATGGGTTCTGAACTTCGGAGGGAGCAGCCTAGCCATTACTGCCTCTATGAATGGCGAGCTCACCTTTGGCAACTATCCTTCTTTGCCTCTTTGCCCTTGTCCTCCATTTGCATCAGGACACCCTCTACTTCTCTCTAAGCTACTTGATCTCTACTCCTTGCTCTATAAGATCTTCTATCAAGGCCATTACGCTTGGTATTGGTGCAACGTCTCTCTTTCTCCCACTAGAGTGACTATTGACCTCCTCTTCTGCTTTTCCTCTACTGATCCCTAGTCCTTGGGCTCCTCCTGGGAACCTTCTACTGTAAGATCTACTAGTGATGGCAAAGCCCTTGTGCACAACAATTGCACCAAGACTTCATTATCTTCCACCAAAGTTGCTACCAACTGGGTGAGGTTCTGCACCTGTTCCTCTTGTAGGTTTTCATTTCGAGGGGCATTACCCCCTCATCCTCCTCCTCCATCACAAGAAGCATTACCTTCTTGCCTTTCTTTTAACGTCAATCTGATAGTCACCATTGTCTCTAACTAATTGATCAGTTGAATTTGGTTTAGATGAGAGAGTCATTCCCATAAATGGTGTCAAACTGATGGTGCTGGAAAATGGTTACTTGCTCTTCATTCTTACTTTTGTCTCTTGCACACCAGTCTGGTGGTCGGAGAATGGTTGTCCAGCTAAAGACCCTCTAATGATCAAGTGAGAATGATTTCTTGGTAATGGATAACCATATGTAAACTGGTAAAAGAGATGATAACATTCTTGATCTTGTGGCCAAATATGAGTTTTAATACATTGAGGAAAGAATCGATCTGGGGCAAGCATCTTGTTGTCAACGATGCCTGCCTTACAGGATAGGATGATCAGCGCACTGATTTTGGGCATAATATTCAAGATGCCAAGAAGTTAATGGTGCAATGCTGGGGATTGCCCGAGCCCTCAAGGTCATCCAATCTCTTTGGGGAACCAAAGCGTGGCACTTGCATTTGAGCAAATGTTTGATGGTGGTTGTTGAGGGTACTAAATGATAGACTATTATAGCTCAATAAATCCACTTTAACATCTAGGCGTATGGAAAATCAT
>JABCMJ010026120.1:0-10984 GCA_014822125.1 Arbutus unedo | reverse complement strand
TAAATCGAACCGGTGCACCTTTTACCTGTTTTAGGCTGAACCAGTGCAACTCTTGGGTAGAGTTGCACCTTTTTGCAGCCTACAAATAAAGGCCATTCCATTCTTCATTTACTCACTTCATCGTTCATACCTTCAATTGCATTCATAGCATTTTGTTCATTTTTTAGTCTTTGGGAGAGAGAGTCCAGTGCACATTCTTGTTCACCAGACAAGTAGTTTGCAGTGCTGCCACTACTAGTGTAGATCGTTGCATCTTGGGAGACAGACGCCAAGTTATCTTGTAGCACTGTAGTGAGGGCGTATTTTGTTTTAAGGATATTGTGTTAAACACAATTCTCGATCAATAAGTGTTACTTCGTTGCTAGAACTCGACAATAAATTTTAAGTAAGTTTCTGTCTTCATATTTTATTGTTCAATTCTATTTTCTTTTCTACAACAGATTTATAATAGTCAAGATAACACTGTTTACATAATGATGGTGTTGGATTTTTTTACGAAGATGTACTTATTTGCAAATTTATAAAAAATAAGCAATTTTATAAAAGCCTAAAATTAGACCATGGTCTTGGGAATCACTGCTTCATTAGTAACTTTCAGTCAGTGGTGCCAAGTTGAATATAAGACGAACACCGACTATATTTTATCAAGATGTAGAGAATAACTTGGGGGTATCAATTGGAATAATATGGATCAATTTTATACGTTATGCACATGATCAGCACATGCCTAGAGATCTCCCTATTAATGCACACACGTTTGTTTTTCTCAAAACAAATAAGGGAGAATTTATAAAAAAAAAAAAAAATCCTGAACTTACACTCTAATATCTCATAAATCTTCGAACTTTAATAAATATTGACACGATCTCTGAATTTTATATGTTTTTATCAAATTAATCCCTCTTGTTCCATTCCGTCAAATTAAAGATAAAAATAGTGCCCTCTCCCATGGTCTTACGAAGTTTAGAGGTTTTTGTGACATTGAAGTGTAAGTTCATGTTTTACTTTTTTGAAATTTTCCCTTTTTTAGGGATTTGGAAAAGGGAAAAATATGGGTATGATGAACCCCTAACACGCATCCGGACACAGCAGAAAACCCATTACCATGGGAAATCATCATTTGACAGAACAAAAACAAAAAGAAAAAATATGTCGTGTAGTGGCGGCAATTTGATCTCTTCTTCACTAAGCTGTATTCATTTGCTTATTTGAAAAAAAATTTCTAAATATTTTTATGAATTTGTTTAAAAAAAATTCAAATATTTTTATTTTTTTTCTAAATAATATTTATTTCTCTATAAAAAAAACACCTCAAAAATACTAAAAAAAATTTAAATTTTTTTTTTTCAAAGATCAAAAAACAACCAAACGAACACAGCAATGTAACATTCACGCGGTTAATGCCTGACGTGCAAGCATGAGACAATAAACAATCCCCCACCTCCTCCGTCGGTGCCTTCCTCTTTCTTCCCCCCACCCCATATTCACACACTCTCTCTCTCTCTCACTCTCCCTCCTTCCCCAGCTAGGCAGCTACTATCTATTCCTGGTTTCCATTTTCCCCATTTTCTCTCTCTCTCCTCGCCAGCTCTAGAGAGAGCGAGAGAGAGACTTAATAGTTAGAGATAAAGAGTGAGAGTGTTTGCAGGGGAGGATGGGTCAAGAATCTGTGAAGCGAGGCGGAGGAGCACTTCCAACGACCATCACCGCCAACGGTGGCACGAGAGCCACCATGAGAACCTCCGCGCTCCCACGCGGCCGCCAGATCCACCGCACCTTCAACAACATCAAGATCACTATCCTCTGCGGCTTCGTCACCATCCTCGTCCTCCGCGGCTACATCGGCCTCAACCTTGGCACCTCCGACGCCGACGCCATCAACCAGCACCTCATTGAAGAAACCAATCGGATCCTCGCCGAGATCCGATCCGACAACGACCCCAATGACGACCTTTCCGAGCCCCAATACAACCCCAACGTCACTTACAGTCTCGGCCCTACAATCACCAATTGGGACGAAGAGCGTAAGATCTGGCTCGATCGGAACCCTGAATTTCCCACCTACGTGAATGGTAAAGCTCGAATCTTACTAGTCACGGGTTCTCCGCCCAATCCATGTGATAACGCAATTGGGGATCACTACCTTTTGAAATCAATAAAGAACAAGATTGATTATTGTAGGTTACATGGCATTGAGATTGTTTACAATATGGCTCATTTGGATAAAGAGCTAGCTGGGTACTGGGCGAAACTGCCCTTGATTCGTAGACTTATGTTGTCTCATCCAGAAGTGGAGTGGATTTGGTGGATGGACAGCGATGCATTGTTTACTGATATGGTGTTTGAGCTTCCACTGTCCAAGTACGATAGTCACAATTTAGTGATTCATGGGTACCCTGATCTGCTGTTCAATCAGAAGTCGTGGATTGCTTTGAACACAGGGAGTTTCCTGTTTCGAAATTGTCAATGGTCTTTGGATTTGCTGGATGCTTGGGCTCCTATGGGTCCCAAGGGTCCTATTCGCGATGAGGCAGGAAAAATTTTGACTGCAAATTTGAAGGGGAGGCCTGCTTTTGAGGCAGATGATCAGTCGGCATTGATATACTTGTTGATTTCGAAGAAGGATCACTGGATGAACAAAGTTTTCGTTGAGAATTCTTACTATTTACATGGGTACTGGGCCGGGTTAGTGGATCGGTACGAAGAGATGATAGAGAAGTACCATCCGGGGTTGGGCGACGAGAGGTGGCCATTTGTGACGCATTTTGTGGGTTGTAAGCCTTGTGGGAGTTATGGTGATTACCCAGTGGCGAGGTGTTTGAGCAGTATGGAGAGGGCTTTTAATTTTGCAGATAATCAGGTTCTTAAGCTATATGGGTTTAGGCACAGAGGATTGTTGAGCCCAAAGATCAAGAGGATCAGGAATGAAACAGTTAATCCTCTGGAATTTGTAGATCAGTTTGATATCCGGCGTTCAGTGCACGGGAGCAGGGGATTGTAGTGCCAGCTGGCATATATAATCTTCGGTGGGTGGTGATAAACCTGTAGGTAACTTTAATTTTGAGCAAAATGCATATTCACACTTGTTTAGAGTTAAGTTAGTTTCATTTTACTATTACCTTGTATTGCATTCAGAACATGGGATCAGAATTATTTTGTTGACTTGGAAAATCTTATGTTGTTGATCTCAAATGAAATTGATATTATTTCAACCTATAGTATGGGGTTTCTTTTCCATTTCAAGCTATCATTGATCAAATTTATTCTTTTTTTGTTATCCTACTGTAAGAATAATGTGGGTCAAGATTTATTCATTTATCTTTGACTCTCAGTACCCGAAGGACAATTGAGATCAAATCTGGATGTAAAACTTGAGTTCTGTGTTTATTATTTATACCGGTTTCTCAACTTGCATGGGTTTTGCATATGCTAAATCTTTTATAGAGATTATGTTTGCACTTTCAATAGTAAGTGAGAAACCTCCCCCTCCCTTGCTCAACCTTCTTACCTATCAGTACATTTTATCTCCAACATTGTATCACATTAGCTTTGGACTTGTCCCCATGGTATGATAATTGGGAAAAAAAATGGATGCTGAACGGACTCACATATAGGGTATGCACTTTTGTTTCCCAGAACATGGTGATTTTGTAAGGCGTATTGAAAGGTAGATGGTCACCACTGAAAGTTGATTCTGAAAGAATCTCAATTGGGAACAACCTTTGGTGGTTGATTGAGCAATACATAAAAGGCTCATACAGCCTGCTACTATTCTACTTGTCTATTGTTCCTAGCTATGTCCCATCTTATGTGAACAATTGATTGTGAGGTGTGCGCACACATACTGCTTTGGATCGTCTACAATACGTCTAAATTGCCGTGTCTGTAAGCTGCTTAATAATTGATGGGCATATTACTAGCACCAAATACTAGAGCACTCAAAGCTTATTGGTTTTTTGTAAGCCAAGAATATACACTAAAATATGATAGTAATGAAAAATCACGAAACTATACTAGTATATTGAAATGAGGTTTTCTGGGTTCGCTTGATCGTCATGTAGAATTGGCTCAGAAGATTTTCAAATTAGCTATTTTAAATGCCATGTCATTGTACATAGGAGTTCATAAAATTACTTCTATATTTAGACACGTGTTTTATGTAAAAAATTACTTAGAAGCCTGTGTAAAGGTCTTTCAGATTTATATATGTTTGATCATCTGAATTGATTTGGCTTTATTGCTCCTGAAGGGTTAGTTAGGATTTAGGAAGCTACGGTCTTGACTAATGGCTATTTCTTGTTACGTTTTCTTGGATTGCTATTGCTGACTTCCAAAGTGTCACTTTTTAAACACTTGATATATTTGTCATCAGGCAGACTAGATTTGGAATTATGGGATGACATCTTTTAGAAGTTACAATTATACTACTATAATACATAGAACACTGCTATGCAATGCTGAATCTCCTGATAATTAGTTGAATCTCACTCTAAATATTGCATTTAATGGTTAAACCAAGGAATCAACGGCATGTAATGATTATGAATTATACTACAACTATATGACTACTATGTTGGCACCTCTTCTCATGCTGTGCTGATTTAAGTTGTACGATTGTGGAACAAAGTTGTTAGTTGAAGCATCAGGATCGAGAATTTGAATTGTGAGGGGTAATTTGAAGATTTGGTTCCTCCAATTTCCCTTTCCTCGCCCAAAGCACTCACACTCATATGAAGTGGATTAAGCATACCTCCTAAGCGGGAGACCAAATTTCCCCTATCCCTGAAAGGTTATGTGATGTCGCACGTAAAATCAAACAATACTAAAAAGCCTGCTGGTCTTGTGTTTCATACACTCTCAAGATTGGGAGAATACTGAAGGATGGGGTGGAAGAAACCCTAGAGTCACTGAGGGTCTTGAATCAAGAGAAAGACAGCGAGAAAACCCTAGGGTGACTAGGGCTTGAATCGACAAGCAGAATAGTAGAGGAGTGAGGAAGGGAACGATACATGCCGCATCCCTTTAACAAATCCACAGGTTTTAAACTTTTGGCTTCTTCCTTCAGTTAAGAGAATCAGGTCTTATTTATAAACTCTTCAAAACTCTAAAATACAAAATTACAGACATTTTTTCTAAAATAAGCTATCAGTTCAGGCATCTCTGTAGAATCAGATTCCATCATTATTGGACTAGAATTAGCCGATTTTTTTAATAATAGAAAATGTCCACTCCGCCAACTCTGGAGCTCTCAAAACACTGGAATTCTAACTCAATGGATGGTTCTTGCAGATCACGCAGATTGTTTCCACAACAGAAGTAGACAAGCGAACCAACCAGATCTTCACAAATTGAACTGAACTCTGGTTCAAAGTCTTACCAAGTATCGAGGTCTTGGCTTGGAGACCTTAAACTGTCTGTTCCAGAAGCTTGGGGATAGACATTGTTTTGTTTGTTGGCCATTATAGATGAAAGTCTTTCTATTGTTTACTTGTTTCTAGCAGTTTTTTTCACCTTCAGAATAGATTACAGATTCATGAGATGTATCCAGAGAGAAGAGGTGTAGTGGGGGGTGCGGATGGAATCCCTTGCATTATTGGCAGAAGAATTTGATTGGAGAAAGCCTAAATATAATGTTGTCAATGGTCTTGCAAACCCTAAACCCTGCAATTCAGTGTTTCTTATTCCTTTTTAATCATGAAAAATTCTGGTTGTTGGCAATTGGAATTTGGTGGACTTCCAACATTTTGTATAGTATTTTATGTTGTTGCCCTTACTTTCAGCAGTACGTGATTAAGACCCTCCTAATCTTTAAATACTATTCCCCCATAACAATAAAAATAAAAATAAAAATAAAAATAAAAATAAAAAACACTTTAAATATTATGCAAGTTGACTATTCTAGCCATTCAAGGTAAGCAGTAGTAACATAGCAATCAATGGCATCGATTAGGGCTGTAATCTAGGAACTGCTGACATACTCCATGTGGGGAAACATTTGACATACACTCCATGTGGAGAGACGAAGATGGAGTTAGCTCAACCCATATTTATATAAATACGAGAACTCTTTATTAAATTAGAATATAATATTTATATTAAGTGAAAAAACGAATATAAAAACTAGAAATATTAGTATTGATAAAAAATTTCCAAAAAAAAAGAAATTTAGTATCTAATATAATTTAATAAATAACATTGATAGATCCATCCATGAAAGTTGACAGTTGAAAATGTAGTGGCATTTTGAAATGAGTTGCATCTAACATAGGAACTGTAGACATATTCCATTGCGGAGAAACATTGATGGGTTAGCTTTACCTCCATAACTTAAACACTTTATTTGCAACTCAGGGAAAGGAAGAGAAAAGAAAGAAAGATTAAAAACCTAAGTAGTAGAAAAATATAACATACTAAATAGAATACTTTAAATGACAAAAGAAAAAAAGGAGAGAAAAATCTGAAAAAATCTAAATGTATTTAATTAATTTCATTCTTTTCTTTTTAATTTTCCTTTTGAAACCAAACAAAGAAAAGTCTTTTTTTCCTTATACTTTCTCTCATTTTCTTTTGAAGTCAAACAAGGAAAGATAGTTAATTTTCTTCACACTTTTCTCAAATATTTTCCCTTCTTTTCATTTTTTTTTTCACAAGTTCCAAACAAAGCCTAAATCCTCCAAAAGTCCAAACTAATTTTTTTTTTTTTTAATTCACCTTGGGTTCACATTAGTGATTCTGATCTGTCAAAAAAAAAAGAAAAAACAACTTGATAAAATACTAATAGATATCTGAACAAATTATATGAAATAAACCGCCTAGGTATAAAATTACGTGAATCATATTTGTTAATGAATGATTAGAATGGCTATTGTGAGCCATGGGTGGGGCATTTGGATTATGTTATTTATTAAATTATTATTTTATTATTTGTTCGTTCTTTTTTAAATTTGTTTAAAATAAAATTTAACGAATACGACTGAAAAATATTCAAATGAGCAGCGTTAATTATTTTTTTAATTGGACAATGACAAAATAAACATATTTTTGTGATTTTCATTTTACTTTTACCCTTGTCGCATTAAAAAAAATAAAAAAAACCGCTCATTTAAACTTTTTTTGATCGTGTTCTTTAAATTTTATTTTTCAAAATTTTTTTAAAAATTCACCATTGACTTAAAAGAATATTTCGAAATTAACCGTGAATTCGAAATTTTAAAATAAAATTTTGTTAACGAGTTGTGTGCACAAAAAAAAAATGGCAAAAAAACTGTGTAGTTTAAGGCACAACACCCACCCCTAGCCCCATTTTTATTTTTCATTTGCACTTTTTTTGTCCCTATTATATAAAATTATTGAAATACTCTTCTATTAAATAATTTTGTATTTAAAGAAGGGTATTTTAGTAATTTTGTATAATAAGTAAAAAAAAAAGTGTAACTCCAAAAATTTTTTTTTACCAATGAAAAAAAAATAGAGAGACGAGAGAAATATTAGTATTTATAAATTCTTTGAAAAGAATATACTGACATGTGTCAGACACATTTAATATATAATATAGTTTAATAAATAACAGAGATAGATCCATTCATGAAAGTTGACAATTCTAGTCGTTAAGTAGCATTTCAAAATCAGTTGCATCGATTAGAGCTCTAATCGATGAAATGTTGACATACTCATTGAAGGGTTTAGCTTACTGAATGAGGCAAGCAAATATTATCCTACAAGTTAATGACCTCTTAAAGACGAAGACCTAATGCATGTATAATCCTCCCAAACATACCCAAGCTCGACACTCCTAAATGCAGTACAAAGATGACGAATCCCAACTTCAGCTGAATAAGGACAAAACAAAAGCAAAAAAAAAAAAAAAAAAGACTCTTGGTTGAGAAATGATTTACTACTGGAGATGCTTTTAGGACCCAAGAAAAAAAATAAAAATAAAAAGAAATAAACAAGGTTCACATTTTGAACAATATGTAGCCGTAGAAGCAAAAATGACAGCACATATTAACAGAAATTGAAACCGTGACAGCATCTAGGGCTAAAATGCTCTCTACGTTCTTTAACAGCATAACGTGGCATGAAAAACATGCCTTTTTTACTTGGTTACTTCTCCAATCCCAGGCAACGAATCTCTGTGAAGTGCTAGAAGTAATTGATTCAGTTGGGCAATTTGATTCAAGAGTTGGTTTATTTTCTGCAAGTGAACATACCAAACCTCAGGAAAATGAAGGATAGCACAAGAACAAACAGGATTACTAACAGCAATGGGGAGAAATATGCAGCAATGTGCACACAATTCGACAACTTATGGACATACTCAATAGTTGTTGAGACAAAAGTATGAAGTTGGATATGTGACGAGCTATTGACAATTGCATTGATTCATAGCATCTTGTTTCAAAAAATGAGAGGAAACAAACATTTTCACCTTCCTTCCATCTTAACAGTTTCTCCAAACAACCTCTGATGTATTTGAGAGAGGAAATTATCCCCTTGCTGTTGCATATCCAGTACTAGGATCGGCAATTTCTAACTTGTTTATTTTAAGACATGAAATGAAGCAGGGTCTAGGGGAGTACCCTGTCAAGGCCCGAACGACTTATTAATATATTCCTGAAAGCTACAAACTCTCAATTGACTTGAAATATTTGTTCAATAGTTACCACGTCAAAAGACTTAACAACACCGAAAGGAAGATTCATAAACTCTTGGAATCTAATTTCCAATTGACAAAGCATGATGATTTCTAGGGACACAAGGCACCTCATTATATTCTGTTCAGAATCACATTTGGAAGTTAACAATTTTCTTTTAATAAAAGGGCTACCAAGTGCACAAGGGACCACTACTGCAAAGTCTAGAAAAAAGTTGGATGTAAATAACGGGACTCAAATCAGTGACTACAATATCACATTGGGACAACCTAACTGCTACGGTAGGCCACAGGCATTTGGCATTTGATAATTGTCTATGGTAGTCGTAAATCAGTCTTACTTTGTTTGGCTCAAACAAATAATTCCGGTGGGAAAACTTGCTGACATTGTGTCTACATAAACGATCAATTATTACTAGGCTCATAAACAGCATGGACAGAGAGTTTATACCAAAACACAGAAGTGAGGCATAGTATTGAGTTTTTGAACAAACCAGTTGTCTTGTGCTTAGCACTGATATTGTCTATGTTAAGGCATTTTATTTTTCTTGTAACTCTAAAATGCATCCTCAGTTGATGATTCTTGCCAGACAAACTTGAACTACTAAAAGTAAATGAACGTAAGTTATACCAATTGGAATATCCCTGCTTGGAATTTCTTCCACCGTTACTGTAAACAGTACAAACAGAGACATTTTCACAAACACTTGAAATGTAAACTTGCATTATTCCAGTTTAGAGAAATAACCTCATCTTTCTCTTTGATAATAAGGATCAGATGATCCCTACTCTCTTTCCGAATCCTCGAATTCCGTCTCCTCCGTCGGACTACCGCGTACAACCACCAAATCAGGACCGCCACCGCCACCCTGGCGGTAGGGCTGAAAGACCAATTTGTCCCTCCAAAACGAGCATAATCAAGGAGTAAGGAAACAAAGCAGGTAACCCTAGACCGCAGGAGCTCAAATCCAATTCCCACCCACCTCGCCACCTCACGTCCGCCCAACGACCCAGTATCCGACGGCTGCAGTGGGACCAACAACCCATTTTCCTCGCACGACGATTTACGTACCTCATGTTGATTATCGTTGTGACGAGAAAGTGAGGGAGATGGTCTGGAGGAGAGATGGAGACCTTCGTGGTTGATCGGAGGGAAGACGATCGAACCATTATCGTCGTTGGTGAAGTGAGAGTCTTTTATGGCGACCATTGACCATGCTTTGAATTGGGTTTGGGAATCTGAGGGGGATCGATAGTGGGTTTGTTGTGATGAATGGTGAGAGTGGAGATGGTGATGGGGGTAGTGGATTGGGTCCCATTCTCTTGAACCTTCTGACACTTGCTCTTCATCTTCTTCCATTTTCTCTGTTAGTACTTGAGATTTGAAAATCAGAGAACAGAATAAAATTCAGTTTTTTCTCCGCCACAAGAAACTGATAAAAGTTTAATAACGCTGTGTTTTTTTGCCCAAATTCGGATCCTCCAAAATAATGACGCAGTTGTACTCTTCCGAATCTTGTACTGCACCTATCAGATGGCGGATGGATTTGTGTGGACCATGGTACTTGGAAATAATGGGTCATATTACGGCTCCGTTACTGACCGGATCCTAGGACTAATCGAAGTTGGGCGTAAATAACTCGAAGCTGGGCATAAATAAGTGGATGCTCTAGAATAGCACACGCCATTGCTGGAAGGAAAATGCTGGTGACACAGCAATTCTGCACCGTATTTCCACCACAAGGTTCTGTTCATTTACTAGGAAAGAATGAGAAATGATGATAAAGTTAATTTTTTTATAATTTTTTTGGTGTTTAGTTACTAATAAAGTAGTGGGTTTTGGATTTCAAATTTTTTCACTGGGATTTACTTTCTCTCAAATCATGTCTTACTAAATTTACAGGATTATGCGTCGCAGAAAAATCTTATGATTTTTATTTAGACTGTTGTAATTATTAAATTAATTCTTATTATTTTTCGTCCTTATTTGAATTTTTTTTTGTTTTGCATCAATTTTTTTTGGGTTATTAGTTCGTCTCACTAAAATTTTTTAAAAAATATAAAATTATGTTTAAAAATAAAAATTTTATAAAAGACGAAAAATAACCAAAATATAATACGTTTTAGTTCATTTTTCATATTTAGTGAATTCTTTTTAGTTTTTGAACAAAATTTTAGTATATTTTTAAAAAAAAATTCGGTGAGATGAACTAATATTCTAGAAAACACTGATAAATTTTTTTAATAAAAATAAAAAATATTTAACTTATATTAAGTACAACGGTACGCTAAGCTGTATAATAGCTATATATGTGTTTTAGGGTATACCGT
>JABCMJ010026119.1:0-13449 GCA_014822125.1 Arbutus unedo | reverse complement strand
TCTATCTTGACTACGAAAAATAGTATAATTTTAACTTACTGTGTTAGTACACTTTGTGTATTGAACATGACCACTTTAAGGTAATTGTATTTATAATGACAATATAATACAATTCGCACCTCATGGTTATTATGAATGCTTATGCTCTTAATCCAAAGATAATTAATAGACGTGTACATGTAAGTTGTTGACTTTGATTCATTGTAGAGTGAGCTCTTGTGGACCAATAGTCTCGATGAGTTAGTTCACAATATTTAAGTATGACAATTGCTAATTATTAATAGAATCTACGTCTCTTTATATGGATTGATGATATCCTCTTGAGAAAACTTATAAGTTTTGATTATGTCAAACTATGCAGGTGGATATTAGTATCCGACATAACGAATAAATTAAGTGGAAGGTCACAAAATTTTTTATAGATGTTGATCAAATAAATTGTCAGTAATTTATTTTAATCAATAGGTATATGTAATCTTGACGTGGGGAAATAAATAAACATTTAATAATATGGAGTTCGAAATATAATTTTTGAGATATGGAAGAGAATGTAATTATACTCAGCTCATACTTCTCTCGAGGGTCTCTATCGTTGCTTATATATACACCGTTATGCCTTCTAGGTAAAAAACAACTTAATACTTGAAATATTGAGAGAAGTTCTGTGAATGTAAGGAGATCACATTTTTGAGCCCACACTCAGTTCGTGATCAAGGTGCAATAGGATTACAGTAGAAGATCTCGAGGTTAATCGAGCAAGATCATTTTAGCCGTGCTCATACTTCGATTAGGATCAAACCAAAGAGATCTCGAAGGTATGAACCTAATTCCACCTAGTAGGGTTTCATATTGTTTTTTGGTTGTATAATTTATGCGTATTCATCACTAGGTCTCAAGAATCGATCCCTAGCAGGATCGTACAACTTTTGTGAGCGAGCGGGCATTCATTGTATTACTGTTTTGTCCACACGTGCATGTACGGTCGGGTTGGGCTTGCGTTTTATTTCCGGTCCACTTTAATTTTTTGGCCTAGGAAAAATATATATTTTTAAAATTTTGGATGGGTTATAATTCAAATAGGTGCGACCCAACGTTTTATATCCGGAATGTTTTGAACTGAATTGTTCTCTTCCGAACAGTTGTTATCGAAACCCTTCCCCACCGAAAAGTTGTGACCGAAACCCTTTGTCCTCCAAACAGTTACGATCGAAAATCTTTCTTTCTTTGAATAGTCATGTTTGATGGCTATTCAACTGTTACGATTAGGCACTTGAAGGCATATATAAACAGACCCATGCAGCCATTTCGTTCATCCAAAAATACCAAACACCACTTTTGCATGTAGAGCGTTAAGAAAGTTCTGCGTAGTTTCTGTTCACAATGCACAGTGCCAAAGTGTGATGACATTGTGCGTAAAGATCGTTGAAACCTGGGAGACAAACGTCCAAATTCGTTAGCACTAGTGCGTGGGAGAAATCTACTTTAAGGAAATAATATTCATCTTCGGCCTCAATCTATTTTCAACTTTGATTCGTTTTCATCGATTCTGTAAGTTTGTTTTCACAATTTATTTCATTCTAATTTGTTTGTCTCAAATTCATACAAAATAGAGTATTTTTTCCCTATACTTTAGTGTTTATGCTAAAATTATTTCCCACAATAGATTGACTAAAAATCTTAAGGCAAAACGGTAATTTTCTTACTCTTAGGTTTTACAACAAAACAGTTTTCTATATTAAATTTTGACAACAATCTTAGAGCATTGTTTCTCTACACTTTAAATTTAATTACAAAATAGTATTTTCGCATTTGATTGTCCCACAATTTTAAAGCAGATTTTTATAATTTTTTTCCCTATTCCATTTTGTAGTGTTGTTGTTGTTGTTGAAATGGCCGAAACTGAGAAAGATAATGGTTCCAATGTGACATCTCCCAATTTAGTCATCACTGGTGCGGGTTTTGTCGCCCTTACCCCGATGATTATCTGTTGTTCCCAATGTTCTTGCAAGTCACATGGAGAAATCAAAGAATTCAATGGCACTGAGTTCAAAAGGTGGCAACAGAAAATATTGTTTTATCTTACCACCTTGAATTTGGTAAGATTTCTCACGAAAGATGCCCCTGCCTTGAATCAAGATGACACTGACTACCAAATAGTTGCGGTAGTGGACAAAAATTACATTCTCAACAGTTTGAACAACACATTGTATAATGTGTATTGTTCAATGCAAACTGCTAAGTAATTGTTGGAATCCCTGGATAAAAAGTACAAAATAGAAGATGCTGACACAAAGAAATTTGTGTTGGGTTGGCTTCTGGGGTACTTGATGGTGGATTCAAAGACGGTAATTACTCAAGTTCAAGAACTTAAAGTAATTCTTCATAAAATACATGCTGAAAAAATGGCTTTAAGTGAGTCTTTCCAAGTGGTCGCTTTAATTGAAAAGTTGCTGCCATCTTGGAGGGATTTTAAAAATTATTTGAGCATAAATACAAGAAAATAAAATTTGAGTAATTGATTGTCCGGTTGAGAATTAAAGAATAGAACAAAACATCAAAAAAGAAAGTAGGAAATATGGGCTTTCAGTTTAAGGCAAAAGTGAATATGGTGGAATAAGGGAGACAAGAAATAAAAGTATTGTGGCCAAAGTTTTAAGGGAGGAGGCGAAGGCTTCAAAAAGTTCAAAGACAAATGCGACAAGTGCAACAAAATAGAGCATCATGCAAGCGATTTCCGTACTCGTGAAGACAAAGAGAATGCCAACAAGAAGCCAAACCATGCTCATGCGAACATGATAGAAATGGAGTATTTCTCCAAGGACGTATATAAGGTGAATCTGTCAGCTGTGATTTCTGATGTAAATCAGGTTGGATCAAACACTGAGGAGTGATGGGTGAACATGGGTACAACTCGTCATGTTTGTTCTAATATGGCTCTTTTCACCACCTATCAACGAGTGACTAATGGAACAACTTTACAAGGGGAATTCATCGACTTCAAAGGCAGAAGGATAAGGGAAAGTTGTACTTAAAATAATTTCGGGAAAAGAGTTTACGCTTAACAATGTGATGAATGTGCTGGAGATCGGCAAAAAAGCTTAGTGTCAAGGTCATTGTTAAGCAAAAAAGACTTCAAACTTATCTTTGTTTCTGATAAATTTCTCTTAACTAAAGACGTAGTGTATGTAGAAAATGGATATCTGAGTGATGAGTTGTTCAAAATGAACGTAAAATCTATTGTACCAATTGATAATAATAAAAATACGTCTTTTGCATACTTGTCTGAATTTTCTTTTATGTGGCATGATAGATTAGGACATGTAATTTTTGATTATTTGCGTAAATTAGTAAACATGGAATACTTATCGAAATTCAATATTGATAATTCCATAAGTGCGAAATATGTGTGGAATCAAAATTAACAAAGGCATCATTTCATTTAGTGGAAAGAAGTATTGAACCTTTAGAACTAATTCAAAGTGATATTTGTGATTTGAAATATGTTCAAACACAAGGAGGTGAAAAGTACTTCATCACTTTTATTGACGATAGCACAAGGCATTACTACGTTTACTTACTAAGAAGTAAGGATGAAGTCTTATACTCATTCAAACAGTATAATCTAAAAGTTGAGAATCCACTCGGTAAGAAAATTAAAATTGTAAGGAATGATAGGGGTGATGAATATGATGCACCGTTTGGTGAGCTTTGTTCACAACATGGTATTATACACTCTACTACAATGCCCTATACTCTTCAACAAAACGGTGTAACAGAATAAAAGAATAGAACTTTAAAAGAAATGATAAATGTCTTGTTGAGAAGTTCAGGCCTACCATGAAACTTGTGGGGGGAAGTGATTCTTTCTGCCAATTATATTCTCAACAAAATTCACGTGGAGGGGTTGATTTTCTCAATTAGGACGGAAAGCCAAGAACTCACTATCCAGCAGAAACAATGCTCTCAATTTGGTGGACTTATGGTCTGTAAAATAATAACCGGTCAAAGGACCCTCCGCCGCTGTGGTGGGAAAACACTCCAATAATTAAGTTTGACAAAGTTCACAAAATGGGATCAAGCTAATATTCTCTATTAGCAAGTAAATCAGTGTGTCAAAACGTATATTTCTTCATGAATCTAGATCCTTACTTATAGACTTTGTGTCTTAGCCTTCCTAATTTTCTTAGGACGCTGATTTCTCATCAAAATTGGAGTAGGATTACCTTCTGATTGGCCACTAATGAGATAACTCTAACTTGATCTTTATTCAAGAAGTTATCTTCTATCATTTAGAACTTTATCCCGACTTACTCGAAGTTATGTCTTATATCAAACTTACAATCACCCACCACCTTTCTTAGGTCGATGGTGCTTTGGGTCGTCCTTCTCAGATAAGCAAGATGTCTAGCCACCTTTCTCAGTTCGGTTGCTCACCAAGCCATCTTTCTTAGATCGACTGATTACATATTCAACCTTCTTGGCTGAAATATAGTATAGATAACCCTTCTCAGATTGGTCATACTCTCACATGATTGGCACGTGTATCCTAATATTTTTGTAGTTTTTCGCCGAACTAAATCATTTATCCGATAGGGGATTAATGTATTTTCTCAAATACATTTTACCCTTGTCGATCGTCCTCTAGCTTTGGCTGCTGTCCGCCGAACTAAAGGAGCAGGTAAAGCTATACACAATGCTATGTTTCAAAAATATCCCTTCTCAGGTAGATATCTTTTCAACCGTCATTTTGAATTCGAAGTGTCGCTTTAAATGCGACGTGACATCGTGGCAACCTTTTGCCTTGGGATTACGCGCTTCTCGCGCTTGTTGTTATTCCAAATATTTTTCTTTTACCTATTAGGAAATTATTATTCAAGAAATAGGATTTTATGCGTTTTTGGTCCCCTTTGTCTTTTCGCCTTCGTTCGTTCCAATAGTCTTGACACCGTTCACCGCCGTTCTTTCTCTAACACTCAAAGGCTTTAGTTCGTCAATTTTTGTAAGTCGTCTCTTGATTTTCCATCGTTTTTCCTCTTTCTATTTGTATCGCCCCTTTCTATTCTTTGAATAGGGATTTTTAGGCAACTTTTAGATACGCCGAAAAAATGGTTGAGTTCCGGCGACGATACAACATCCTCCAAGATGTTGCTATTGAGTTAAACGGCCCCGCCACTTCTCGTGATGGGAATGACCCGGATACACTCTATATTCCACTAATAGCTATCATTGAGGGTGGAGTCCGTGTTAAGACCCATCCGATAAAGGTTAAGACACGTGACCGGCCACGAGCGAAACTCATAAGGCCTTCAAATATAAACTAGTTTAGAGATTTTCTATCAACATATCTGATATCAAAGTGCGAAAAATAAAATTCACTTCTAAAGTTTAGTGCATAAAGTAAAGTGAAATAATATGACCCTTATGGGCTTACAAACCATGACTACGGCTCAAAATTCTGACCGATCAATAAAATAATATTACAACCAATGTCATACTACGTCGAAATATGCTAAGTCTATGGATCACAAAAGATAACTTCAATTCCAATACAACTTTGCAGGGTATCAAGCATGATTAGCATCATTATTAAAACCTGTTGCACCAACAACTACATTAGTACTAGACTAGTGTGAGTCTAGATATGACAAGTTTACTAACTTCTGTATTAACATAACCTGTATTCTTGAAATCCATAATATTATGTGATGGATGAATCCAGCTTTTAGGTTTATGCTGTAACCATGTATGGCAACACTGTATGATCTACCGCAACACTAGTAAATTAGGGAGCGACCCCAAATGTATAGTCTGCGTGATATCACCCGTTGGATTACTTAGTTAATAATTTTCACCCTTATTACTTCACCCCATCGCTAGAATTTTCATCTGTCCCCTAGCGGATGAGGCACCGTATTAGATCTCACAATCATGCCATAATATTTTCACAATACCATAACTATTTTTAAAGTCTTAATCTATCATGCTTAGTTTATCATCAATACAATACTTACTCACTTAATAGCACGGATTTATACACAGAAATAACAAATCATTCATTTTTATTGTAGAATACAAGTAAGCAAGTCATATGCAAGACTCACCTAAAATTAGCCTGTACTTTCTTTATATTAATTCGGCCCGATGGTCTCCAATTTCCGGATCTATCACAATAAATAAAAAGTACTTATTTCCAACAATTCTTAGAAGTATATACTAACTTAGTGACTCGAGTTGCATAGCCGTTCGGACTCCTTGATTCGTAAGGGCACAAAGTCTAATTCAGGTCCTAGGACACAATGGTCATTTTACCCAAATTTAACAAGTGGCCCCGAGAGCTTTTTCAGGATTCGGGTCAATTTTATTACTTAATCATTAGTCTCATTTATATATACTAGGGCTCGGGTGACTCATGTTCGATTGACTCGGTCGCCGGTTGCTTAAACCGTAAAAGGGTATTTTCGTAGTTTTGCTAAGCTATCGGCCATCCAAAAATGTAACCGAGGCCGGACCCACATTATTTTCGTAATTCAGTCCTTATTCACATCCAAAGTCTAATTCCATGGTTGGTCCGTTGGTGTAGTGATTTTAGTGTCAATAGACTAGAAAATAAGTAAGAATGACGTTTTGGTAATTATACTTTTCGGTATCTGAAATCCAGGACCAAGACTTGGCCCGCGTATTATTTAACTCAAATTTTATTTTGGTATAGTCAATTTCATGATTCAACTAATGGATGTGGGGATTTAAATGGGTACATAAATTGAATTTCTAGAGAGAGAAAAATTTCAAAAGAGACCGTTTTTGTTGGCGAATTGGGGGGTCATTTTCTGTGAGATACTTAAGTTTTGAGAAAAAATCTAATCCATCAAAGTTCAAGAGTTGATGTTTGTCTACAACTTTCATCTTCTAAGAAATGAATTTTGACCCTCCGAACATGTAACGCCCGAAATTTAGGAGACGTTAATTTAAAACAATTTATCAAAAGTCAACTATACTTTCATTACTTAGTCAAAATATGGTTTGATTCCAATCATCCAACTTAAAGGAAATTACATTAAAGATTTGAAATTAAGAGCTCAAAATAGATCTAGATGAACCATGGGACTACAACATTCTCCTCTAAAGTACCGCTGTTGATATTTGGATAAATGAGCTAGCAACGTCATCTTCGACACTAGGCATGAAAGGCAAGGGGCAGAGAAGTTGCACTAGATGAGTGATTAAAGCTCAGCAAATAAAATTACCCTAAATCTCAAATCTATGCGATGGATCAAATGATGCATGATCAAGAAGATAGTATGAGCAATTAATCAAGTATTATGAACGGAGCAATATAATCAGAGTGCGACATAATCATGTTAAATAGTAAGCAGAAGCATTAAACAAGTAAGTGTAGTAAACAAATGAAATGTCGACAATATATCCTTAAGTCAAACCTTATGGCTTATTTCTAAGTTTCTGACACACGCATCCGACCCATATCCATAAGTGTCCATCACTGTTCACAAATATCCAAAATTTCTTTCGAAATACAATGTTCGGGTCAACACAAGCGTTGCCCGTCATTAAAATTTTTATTTTCCAAAGTGGTTTCATGATGTTCCCGACCAATATGGTCCTGACCCCTACGCTGACCTCGTATCCGACGCTAGTGTACTCAAATATCGGCTCCCGTATCCCATGCTCTCAACCGTTATGCTCCCAGCATTATGTCTCCCATATGTCATGCCTTGATTTAGAAAATATCTAACTCCTCCCATTCAACTACGTTTTATTTTTGAAAAGACACGACACGACTTATGAACATAACCGGCTCATGACATAACTTGGCTAAATACATGAGACGTGGCCGACTCGGTTCCAAGACACAGCCCTTTGGTATCAGATGTAGTTCGATTAAAATCCATATCCTGACTAAAGACATCATAACACGTCTCCCTAAGGAGTAAGTCAAAATTCGATTCACAACGTATGAGAGTTTTCTCAAAACCTCAATTTTCGTTACAAAGTTTGTGACTTTCCAAGACTAGTGTCAAACCTCAGGTGACATTTCTACTAGCCTCAACATGCTCCTTATTAACTCTATCTAACTTTCGTTCAAATGACTAGATTCACGATAGCATGATGACGTGTTGGAGATGCAAGTTCTAACAAATAAATAAGATGATACAATAAAGTTAGCTATGAGCACATAAGCAATAATCGCATGATTTCATCTCGCAAAACAACTCCTGGCATGCTAGCCCTTGAATAAGATATCAACTCATAATGATATATGATACCTAAAGTTTCAATATGATAATCTGAGCTTGATTATAGGTGTAGTAGTCATTACGTAAGAATTAAGGCGATGTTCTACTTTTTTGAAAAATTTTGCTATCTGGAAATTTTTCTAAGTATAGAAAAAGTTGAATTTTCAAAGTTTCGATTTAAGGGATAAAAAGTCCCGGAAATGATTCTTTGATTTTTTCTAAGCACAATGGTATATTCATACGTCCTATTATCTCAAAATGGGGGGTACTTCCTTATTTTCATTAAATAAAATTAAAATTTATTTATAGAAAATAAGTATTATGTCCTATAATATGTCTTGACTGTATTGGCTTTAGACAGAAACTGATTATCAACATTTCTCAACAGAGGCACCAGTGCTATATTTTCGGAGGCAGCAGTGCTAAGTTCATTCCATAGCACACTAATGAGATACGGAGAGGTAAGACACCGGTGTAAGGTTTTTAGAGGCATCGGTGCTAAGTCAAATTTACATGCAAAATAGAAGTACTACAAGGAGAAGGCACCGGTGTTACCAAAAATGAGGCACCGGTGCACCTGTGAAAATACAGAACAACGTAAACTGCTGCAAGGAAAGGAAAAGTTGCTAACAAAATCAAGGTGTTGGTGCTAACATCATCTTCTACGAAATACAGTACTGGATTTTTTTTTTCGAGCTCCGTGGAGCTTAATATGGATCAATGACATAAATTAAAGGTTAGGGAGAGTTTCATTTACTTTTAATTTGAAGAAACAAAGTTTGAATCAAAGGATTAAAGCTTGATTTTGGATAATTGAACTTGAAAGGAAGTTCTCCCTCTTTCTCTCTTTCTCTACTGTAATAACCCCCAACAATGGCACTCTCTCCACTCTCTGAAACACTGGAATTTCATATGTGGGATGGTGAGAATGATAGAGTACAAATAGAGGGAGATTGAGTGTGAGAGAGAGTTTTGCATGGAGTTTCATTGGAGGGAGGAAGAAAAGGGCTGCCATAGGAGGGAAATCTACTTTACAGAAAAATAGGTGAAACTTTTAGAGGATTTGCTGAAGATGGAGATGAGTAAGGGGCAAGGGATGCACAGCCATAGGGGAGGGGAAGGTTCAATCAGTCAGTGGTAACTTGCAAGGCTAGACATATGTATCCCTTTGATAGTTTTTGCTGAAAAATACAACGTGAAAGAATTAAGAGCATGAGGGGTGATGATGACTAAAGAAAAATGATCCCATGTGACAAGTTCTATGAAAAATGGCTGATCTAATTTCAAGGATTAATCCAATGGGTTAGGTCCAAACACACAGATGCACAAATCAATGAATAGACATAGGTCCAATATAATGCATGACTAAAAAATAAAAACGCACAAAATCAGTTTAATCAATTAATGATTTCATACATTAGAATTTCAATTTCTCTCTTTATTTTTTATTTTTATTTAAAAATTTAGGTCTTTACAACCTATCCCCCTTAATGAATTTCGTCCTTGAAATTACATTGTAGAAGTTTCAAAAAGGTAGGGGTTGTTGGCGCGCATAGTATCCCCTCGCTCCCAAGTGGATTCTTGCACGTTCTAGTGACACCACAAAATTCTAACTAGGCAGATTGTCTTCTCCGATAAAATTTTCTCGCCATGATCAAGGATTCACAATGGCTGCTCTTCATACGTCGTGTCTGCGTCGATAGTGACTTCTTTCCAATCAATGATGTGAGTTGGGTGCGATAGGTACTTCCGAAGCATAAATACGTGAAAGACATTGTGGACTCGATCAAGCTGAGGCAGTAGTCAGTCTCCCCAATGCGTTGTAGGATCTCGAAATGTCCAACGAATCTTGGTGAAAGCTTCCCTCTCTTTCCGAATCGAATAATGCCTCGTCGAGAGGCAATCTTCAGAAATACATAATCGCCAACGTTGAAAGTCAATGGTCTGGTCCGCTTGTCAACATAGCTCTTCTGCTGGCTCTATGCTGTCAGTAGTCATTGTTGGATGATCTTGACTTTCTCTGTCGTCTCTTGCACAATCTCGAGTCCCAACAAACTTGTCTCTTCTACTTCGGTCTAACAAAATGGTGATCGACACGGTCGTCCATAAAGTGCTTCATACAGTGCCATCTCAATGCTAGCTTGGTAACTATTGTTGTAACCGAACTCGACAAGTGGCAAATGTCTCTCCCATCCTCCTTGAAATTCTAGTACACAAGCTCGAAGCATATCTTCCAAGGTCTGAATCATCCTCCCAGATTGTCTGTCAGTTTGTGAAACGCGTGTCGGGTAGAGCTCGGTTCCTAAGGCCTTCTATAAGCTCTTCCAAAAAGATGACGTGAAACGCATGTCTCGGTCAGATATGATAGTTACAGGCACACCATGTAATCTGATAATCTCCTTGATGTAAAGGTGGCTGTAAGAATCCATCATGTTAGATACTTGGATCGATAGAAAGTGTGACGACTTGGTCAGACAATCCACTATCACCCAAATGGCGTCGTGTCCCTGGTGTGATCTTGGTAGTCCCGTCACGAAGTCCATTGCAATGTGTTCCCATTTCCATCCCGGCATAGGTAAAGGTTGAAGAGTTCCTCCCGGTCTCTGGTGCTCGGCTTTGACCTGCTGACAGGTGAGGCAGGTGGGAACATACTTAGCTATATCATTCTTCATTCCACTCCACCAATAAGATCGTCTCAAGTCCTTGTACATGTTGTTTCCTCCGGGGTGGACAACGAAACTTGATCGATGAAATTCCTTCAGAACTGATTCTCGTAGTGTCTCAAAATTAGGCACAAAAATCCATCCTAGGTATCTCAGACCCTTGTCGGTGCCAACTGTCCAACCTGCCGCTGCTTCTGCCTTGTCTAATCGACATTTGATGAATTCTGATTCCTGATAGAGCGTTTGAACCTTCAGAATCTCAACGTGAAATCCTAGTGTTGCTGTCAATGCATACAAACATGCTCCTCCTTTTATCTCATTGTGCTGGAGACCAAACTCCTGAATCTGTCCCAGCATCTTCCATTCTCGTATTGCTAGGCTGGCAAAATGTCCTCGAGACTTGCGACTGAGAGCGTCAGCCACAACGTTAGCTCTACCCAGATGATAAGAAAGCGTGAAGTTGTAATCCTCGAGATACTCCATCTAACGTCTCTGCCTCATATTCAAGTCCTTCTATGTGAATATGTACTTGAAACTCTTATGATCTGTGAATACCTCAAACTTCTCACCATACAAGTAATGACGTCATGACTTCAGTGCATGAACCACGACTGCGAGTTCCAAGTCGTGCGTCGGATAGTTCTTTTCATGCGGCTTTAATTGTCGTGAACCATAAGCAATGACCTTATCGTTTTGCATCAGCACACACACCCCAAACCATCCTTGGATGTGTCACAATACACGACATAACCCACATCTCGTTTTGGAATGGTGAGTATCGGTGCATTAGTGAGCTTATCCTTCAACTCCTTAAATGACTTCTCACAAGTTTCATCCCGGTCAAACTTGATTCCCTTTTTAGTCAATCGAGTCAATGGTTTAGCCAACGTCGAGAAATTCAGAATGAATCATCTATAGTATCCTGCGAGTCCCAAGAAACTTTGAATCTCGAATACTATAGTAAGCCTCTTCCAATCTCGAATCACCTCAATCTTACTGTTATCCATAGAGATTCCTTTCTCTGACACTACATGTCCCAGAAACTTTACTTCTCTTAGCCAAAACTCACACTTGCTATCTTTGGCATACAGTTGGTTGTCTCATAAGGTCTGAAGTATGATCCTCAAGTGTTGCTCGTGAGCTTCTTCTAATACTAAATATATCAAAATATCATCAATGAATACCACAACAAACTAGTCCAAATACGGCGCACAAATCTTGTTCATCAAGCACATGAAGACTACAAGCGCGTTGGTCAAACTAAAGGGCATCACTACAAACTCGTAGTGGCCATAGGGAGTTCGGAATGCCGTTTTAGGTATATTCGATTCTTTGACTCGCAACTGATGATACCCAGATCTCAAATCAATCTTAGAGAACCACGTGGCTCCTCTGAGTTGGTCAAACAAATCATCAATTCTCAGAAGTGGATAGTGGTTCTTGACTGTTACACGGTTGAGCTGACGATAGTCGATACACAATGTGAGTGTTCCCTCCTTCTTCTTCACGAACAAGGCTGGTGCTCCCCATGGTGACATACTTGGTCAAATAAATTCCTTATCCATAAGTTCCTGCAACTGCATCTTCAATTCTCTGAGTTCCACAAGTGCCATTCTGAAAGTGGCCATGGAGATTGGTGTAGTTCCGGGTACAAGTTCTATTGTGAAGTCTAGCTCTCTCAATGGTGGTAGAAGCTCTTGGCGAAAAATGTCAGCATACTCGCACACGACACGTGGTAATCCCAACTCCGTACGATCTTCATCGTTTAGCGTTAGGCTTTCCAGCCATCCAGTTAAACTGTCGTGCCAACTAGATCGTGCCTTCAGCAACGATGAAGGTTCCTGCCTATCCCCGTTAAATTTGAAACACGTTCCATCTAAAGAGTAGGCGGTTATCGTCTTATGATGGCAATTGATAATTGCTCGGTGGGCAGATAGCCAATCCATGCCCAAAATAACGTTGAAATTTGTCGTGTTTATAACCTGCAAGTCGCATGTCAAGCGTAAACCCGAAATCTCAATCTCGCACTCTCTACATACTAATCCCACAGATACAATACCTCCCAAAGGTGATGTAATATTCATGACAGATCCAAGTGATACAGTCTCTAATCCCAAAGTGTCAGCACATGCAACAGATATGAAGGAGTGTGATGCTCTAGAATCAAATAATGCCTTGATGCAAGAGTTGAATAGAATCAGGTTACCTTGGATCACAGAAGGGTCGAAAACTTCCTCTACTTCGACTTCTCCTTGGAGTGCACAGATCTTTTCCTCCATTATTCTGGCTTGATCCAGCTGGTCCCTTGAACTTGCGGATGTGACCTTCTTTTCCACATCCATACCACACAACTGGTGTTGATATTGTCTATTGCTTGTTGTTCTGATTAGGGTACTGGTTACCCCTCTATTGTTGATGTTGGTGCTGCCGCTGTGGCTACTGTGGGTGATTGTTGTTGTTGTATGGCTTCTAGTTGTGGTGGTTGGAGTTATTCCTGTTTGGTTCTCCTGGAGTCTGCTTGTTGCATTTCTGAT
>JABCMJ010026118.1:0-11370 GCA_014822125.1 Arbutus unedo | reverse complement strand
AGGGACCTTTGGCTAAACTCTCAAGGACTCTTGAATTGCAGATATTAATGGAGGCAAACTCGATGAGACTTTCGAGTTGCAAATAATGAATGACGTGCATGAATGAGAAACCCTTTGGCATTTTTGAGATACCATTCGATCAAAGTTATTGATCTTGTATCATGTTGGCCTCATGACAGTACTAGCCTATCCCAATACCATTTTGGGCACCGTACCAATCCTGTTTCGGGCTAGTTGTACCAGTACCAACTCAATGAGACTTTCGAGTTGCAAATAATGAATGACGTGTATGAATGAGAAACCCTTTGGCAGTCTTGAGATACCATTCGATCAAAGTTATTGATCTCGTACCATGTTGGCCTCATAGCAGTACTAGCCTATCCCAATACCATTTTGGGCATTGTACCAATCCTCTTTTGGACTACCTGTACCGGTACCAATTGTATAATTGTTTTTATAAAATTTTCAATTGACGATTTTTTGGAGTTTCCTTTTATGTAGATGATTTATTTTTAAATTGTGATTCTTTATTTTATATATCTTGACTTTTAACTAAAAAATAAATATTATTTTTTACCGATAAATGTAAAAAGTAAACTTATTGAATTTTTTTCAAAATATATTGTTTCTTATGGAATTAAAGAATTGTTAAAAATGTTTAGCAAAAAAAAAAAGGAATTGTTAAAAACAATTATCTAATGTCAAATAGTGGATTATTAGTATAAGATCAAATGAATATCTCATCAAAAGGTAGGTTCAAAATTTATGTCTTTACAAAATAAGAAAAACAAATAATTTTTACACTCAATTTTCTTAAAAATACATTCAAAATTTTATTTTATTTGTAAGGAAGAGGAGAGCAAAAATTATTTTTCATTAAGAAAATAGAAATGGGGCAAGCGGGTTAATGGATATTGGCGCGTTAATTGGTGTGGCTGGTAATAGAACACGACGTGACCCACTTTATAACAGACGACGACGGTGAGCACAGTGAGGGAGTCGAAAGTGGAGAGAGAGAGAGAACTTCAAATCAACTTCAATGGAGCTATGCGGAGCTACTTCTTTTGCCTGGACTAACTCCATTTCTCCCTCCCTCCACATCCCCCAACCTTTCTCGGTCAGTCTCTCTATTCAAATATAGATGAATATCTGGATGTGTGTGTGTACATTGTGGATTATCGTTTAAAACGGGAATCGGTTTGTTGTGTAGATTCATGTGGTTAAGAGGAGATTCAGGATTTGGTGCCTGGGAAACGACGCTGGTTCTGCTCAATCCCAGAAGGTAATGCTTTGTCGGAAATCCATATTTTTTCCACGCGGTGTGTTTTACTACGGGCCACTGTGTCCCTTTTTTTTCCCGATTCATTTGCCTGTCGCAGTTATGTATGCTGAATCTATAAACGAAGAGCAGTATATGGACTGACCCCAATCTAGATTAGGTGTATATTCGGATCGAAGACTCATATTCTAAATTTCTGGACTATTCACTGTTCATATGAAATATGTCGTTTGGAGATGTGGTTGAAACTTGGTTAATTCAACCAAGTTTTTAATAAACTTAGTTGAAACATGGTCAGAGATTAATAAATTCCTTTCTTTGCTCTTCAAAAAAAAAACTTGGTTAAATTCAACTCTCAAGAAGTTGAATTCTCTGAAGTTAGTGAGAACTGAGAATCCAGCGATTCCGGAAAGATTGCGAAAGTCTACAATGTTCATCTGGTGTCTAGTTCTTGCTTTTTCATTGTCTTGGTCCTTGGCAATTGCACGACTGAAATTCTTTTCATATGCATTTTATTCGCTTCACATGGCTTGATGGATGGATAACCACTATGCATGTACGTGTCAAGTTACGCGTTGGGAAATAGGTAATCTAAGACAAGTAGATAACTAGCATGCTGTCAGTCTCCTTTTGTTGAAGTAGTTCCAGTCTGCATTCCTATATTTATTGCTCGTAAAACCAATCATAAAAATAAAGGTATGGGTGAACTTGCAAAATAGTGTTGATGTTCACTTTGTTTGCCTCCTCAACTCCATAGTTACACTAGTATTTTTTTTCTCACTTTGATGCTCAGGGAGGATGTGTAATAGATCAGTTTGGTATCTTTACTGGGCATCATTGGACTGGTTTAGGTAGGGTGGCGTAGCAAGATGCACGTTTACAGCATTAAGATTGTTTGGGTCATATTATTGGATTTCACATTTGCTAGAATTATATTGGATGGCTTTGGTTGCTTGGAAATTTATTTATTTTTTGCAGTTTTGTGCAGGAAAATCAGATGACTGTCTCCATAACAGGAGCTACAGGTTTTATAGGTAGAAGACTGGTACAGAGGCTGCATGCAGGTCATGGTCATCCCATCTAATCTGAACTTATTGAATAAATTCATTGAACAACAATTTTGACTATACCTTAATTTGGTGGATCCAACGGTCAAGTTCATTTTCTGATGTTGTATCCGACCATTTATGCATATGATGTTGCGTTTTCTGATTTTACAGGGTTCATATTTTGAAATTGATTGATTTCACAGGGTTTATACTTTGAAATTGATCTAATCTCCACATATACACACATGCATGCACTTGTTCACATTAAACTCTGAGCGGTGTAAACAGATGAGATGGCTAAGTGCTCTATTTCATTACCTTCGAAAATGCAGATAATCAAAGAGTTCGAGTCTTGACACGATCTAGATCAAATGCTCAGTTGATTTTTCCGGGTAAGAAGGTAATGATTATATTCATTTGTATGCACAAATCTGACTGTTAGCTAGCACATTAATATAGCAATAGAGTGGATGTCCTGCTATTCCATCCTCTTTCTTCTATTAAGGAGCAAATAGATCCCATTTCAGCCATCAACAAAATGATTATCATATCTGCGGCAGAGCCACTCCTGGTTTCATTTTTGCTCCTTTGGAATTCACTATTGACTATTTCTGAAGTTCCCCACAGAAAGTGTATCTTGTTTACTTATCTTCAAGCTACGGGGCTTTCTTTCATGGTAACTCAAGAGAACACACACACACACACATGCATGTATGTGTATACTTTATACCTATTTGTATTTGTTCTTCTATCTGTACTGTTTTTTGATTCTTAGCATTTCCTTCTTCCTTGTCGTTGCATTTTAGTCAGGGACTTTCCAGGAATTGTGATTGCAGGAGAGCCCGAGTGGAAGGAATGTATTCAAGGTTCGAATGCTGTTGTAAATTTGGCTGGAATGCCAATAAGTACAAGATGGTCTCCTGAGGTCAGCAGTCAAAACTTATCTGACTACCTAGATTGTGCTTTCTATGCTACTTCCGAGTGGTAGCCTTTATCAATTAGCTGTACTTTATCCATAGTTTGCTTCTAATATTGTACCATAGCTACTAGGTTTTGAAGCCGTTCGGTGTTTTATTCTTTTCACCATCTTTACATGATCCATCATCAGTATCTCTCTTGATTATACAAAATTCATACTGCAGATCAAGAAAGAGATCAAGAACAGCAGGATAAGGGTAACCTCAAAGGTCACCATCAATATTTTATTTACCAGTCTCTATGCTGCAAAAAACCAGACTTGTGTTATTTTTTACTTTCGTAATGATCATTATAATTGCAGCGTCAATGCTTGCTCCATACTGGCTTGAACTTCTTGTCATTTATGTATTTTGAAGGTTGTAGATTTGATAAATGACTCTCAAGATGACGTCAGGCCTACAGTTTTGGTTAGTGCAACAGCAGTAGGTTACTATGGTATGTGCCGGAAAAATATTATTTGCTTCTTATGCATCCATTAGTCTGGCTATTGAATGAGTTTTTAATTTCGTTCTTCTCCTGTTCAGTATTGCCCTAATGCTTATCTTTAAGTGCATGTTTTGGCTAGAATTCTCTTCTTTGAGGATGTATAGCAGTCAGAGTTTGAATGTTACTTTCTTAAAAACCTACAATCAGGTGAAAGAAGAAAGATTTTGTGCCACTCTCAAGTGTCTTAACTGCCACATGGGCTACAAGAACCCCTATAATGACTTCTGCACAAAGCTAATGAATAACCCAAAAACTAATCATGTATATATTCTTCTTGCCAACAATGCAGCAATAACATCTTTCACAACATAAAATTTTTCTTGTAGGGCTGCAAGTCGGGCGGGTTGGTCCCAAACATCATGAGCCCAATCCAATATTTTATGAGCTTGACAACTATTGCTGAACTTTGTGCCAGGCTTGGGCTAGAATTGTTCAGTCTGAAGTAAATTTAGCTTGGCTTGGTCCGCCTAAACCTTGACATCTTGATACATCCATGTATGCGCAAAGTATGGATGTATACATATATGTTCGCAAGGACATGTATGTTTAACACATGCACTTCTGAGAGAAAATAATAGTATAGTACAAGCACTCTCCAGTTGAGACCTGAACCAGTTTACCATCAGTAGAAATATGCTAATTACGTGAACCGTTATGTTTCAATAGTGTGTTTGGCTGCTTCCCATCTGAAGATTTCTTCCAATAAGCACCTCTGTCTTCACTGACATAGTATGATTAATGTTGCATTTATCTTTCACATATATTAGGCACTAGTGAAACTCAAGTATTTAATGAGCAAAGTCCATCCGGGAATGATTACTTGGCTGAGGTAAGAAATGGTCAGCCGAGTCTTAAACTTTTGATCTGTTTCCGAACATGAAAAATGACCAACTTTGTTGCATCCTACCATTACAATACCCTTTACCAGGTTTGTAGAGAATGGGAAGCAGCAGCTCTCAGAGTTAATAAGGATGTTAGAGTAGCACTTATTCGCGCTGGCGTGGTCCTTGGAAAAGATGGCGGTGCTTTAGGTATGATTTCATCTTCTGATTCTGTTTACTCATGCTGTAAATTTGATAAGTTGTGTCTGTCCAATTGTGGGAATCCTTCTGGGAAAATTTATTCAGGGTAATGTTTCCTCCGAACAATGTGAAGGATATCACATCGATACCCAAGTGGCACTTGCCTCTAGTTTAGAATAATAAAATTGCTCTCAGTTATTTGGTTACAACTGCTCAGAATTACCAAAATGTACACTTTTAACATCTGATTGTTGAAAAAAAAAAATTGCTCTTCTCAATTTATTATTTCACTGAACGAATTGTTTTTTCCTTTGAGCCTGTGCAGCCAAAATGATCCCTATGTTCATGATGTTTGCTGGAGGACCTTTGGGTTCTGGGAGACAATGGTATTGCACTCAGTTTCTGCTGTCTGAATACACTTTCACATAGATATCCTTTATTATAAAAGTTGCTTCAACTTCATTCTCAAGAGCATTACATATATCAACAAAATATTTGACCAAATGGCTGAAATGCAAAATTTGGTAATCTTTCTTATGGTTCTAAAAAGTCATCATAAAGCTTCAGAAATTCATCCTTCTCTTGGTGCTGTAGGTTTTCCTGGATTCATCTGGACGACATGGTGAATCTAATATGTGAAGCTATATCTAATCCCTCTTATAAAGGTAACTGTTTTCTGATCAATTTTCACCTGATTCTTGTCTGTCGAGTGAAGTAAGGGCAACTAGCTCGTAGATGTGGGTGTGGTAGTGAACTGCTGGCATTTATGTGTCCTCTAATCGTCGCCCTATACCCACTTCCTTCATATTAACTGTGCAAAAAGCACAGGAGCAAAAGTAAGCAACATAACGGATATAAAATCCTTGCATCTAAATTGCCAGCAACATCGCCACGAGATTTGTAATCCCAATCCCATATAAAAGACCATATATGTACTCAACGATGGAATTATCAATCATTTGCGCACCATCGATTCCTATTTACCCATTTCTTGTTGGATTTGGAATGTGTTTCTTTCTTTCTGAAAATGGTTCTACTTGATGATTTTACTGAACCAAACAAATTCTCTGATAAGAGTATCATATGCTTCTGGTTGAGTTCGCTTGATACTTACTAGGCATCATGTTCTTCTCTAATTTGAACTGAATCTAGAAGTGACTCTAATACCAGGAGTTATAAACGGAACTGCACCTAATCCCGTTCGACTAGGAGAGATGTGTGACCAGTTGGGGTCTGCTATGGGTCGGCCTTCTTGGCTGCCTGTACCCGAATTAGCGCTCAAAGCTGTGCTCGGAGAAGGTGCTACCGTGGTAAGGATATCTTTATCCCCTCAGCAATTCTCTGCTCTACTTTGCTTTTTGTTTGGCTTTCCCCATAGTTCATGCACCTTTTGCTAAAACTCGAGAAGCAATCTTCCCGCAGGTTCTGGAAGGACAAAAGGTGCTTCCTACGAGAGCTAAAGAGTTAGGGTTCCAATTCCGATACCCCTATGTTAAGGATGCGTTGAGAGCTATTCTTTCAGAAGGAATTCCAAGTGTGACACGGTCAAAATGAATATATTTCCTTTGTTCTTTTTTTGGGTGATGAATTGAGATTCCAGTGGAACCAAATTGAGCTCTGCACATAAGGGTGATTTCTCCTCCTCTCCCTCCTCCGTCACATCCTCCTCCATGTTTGAATTGCCGTGAATTTTGTATCTTTAATATAGTGAAATTGGCCATAAAATACTATAGTGTTCTTTCAAGGTGGTCTCTGGACTCTCATACGTAATGGTTTTCCCATTTCTTCTTCTTCGTTATATTGGGCTGTAACATTCGAAATTGCTGTGAATTTCTTTTGGTAATCTAGCCTTTAAAAATATAAGGTGGTTGGTTGTTGATTGAGCAATTTGAAATTGGAAAAGCTTTACCCGTTTCATTGAGCAAATCTCTTGGAAAAGATTGCGCATACTAATTCTGGTTTAGGTTCTTTCTCCCTTGATGCGATTCCAGTTTCGTATCCTTCTTACAAGGATCAACCTTTTTTGTTTCTTAAAATTCTAGCTGCCATGATATTTGCAGGATTTCTACAACTCAAAACAGGCTTGGAGTTTGGATTTCCAAGTCTGATATATTCGAAGACATCCAAATGCCATACTCAACCGTGGAGCCTTGAACCCGGAATCAATTTCCTCCAAATGGATCCTGATTGAGTTATTTGTCTGTATGGCAAAAGAAGGGACTTGTTAGTGCCGGCCGATCATAGATAGCCCTGAAAGACACTCTAATGCTTAAGTTAGTTTTCAAAAATGAAAAAGAAACAAATTGAAAAGCTTGAGAGTGGGCTTTTGCATACCTAAAATGGACACCATGTGCACCATATCAGGACATTACGGCGGTCATGTCACCACGTCTGGTAACTATCCGTTCCTTATGATCTCGCGGATAACCCTCGACATTGGGTGTCAGATCCTGCCCGACGTATGCTGATCACCATGGGCACGATGGAGCGGCAGCACACGTCCTTGGGAAATAACTGCTTGCCACTGCTTCCCATACGTGCCGACCATAGTGTTCTGGCTTGGCTCACATACTGGTCGTGCACCCAGAAATGGGTCTGTGGACACCGTGCGGACTCGTTAATCCTTAAGCCCAACAAATGACTGAGTTTACAAGGCTAGCCCAAGACAAATAATTAAAGGCCGAGCTACTGGCCAGCCCATCATTAAAGCAGTCTTCTCCTTGCAGGCGTATCAATGCCGCAAGCCCAACACCTCATGAGTGACAGCCTACTACATCAACAGAACTCAAAGACAACTTATTTGAGTTGATGATACAAACCTTAAAACGGGCGACAAAATAAATGTTCTTGTTTATTCAACCAAGAATCAAAGACCACTCTTGTTCGAACATTCATACATTTCTACTTCAAGAAACGGAACCTAAGAACCGAAACATAACATAGTTCTACAAGAGTTTTGAAGCTTATTAATTTTATGAGCTCGGCTCGAATGTTTTCATGCACTTCAAGACTTTAATAAACCTACTTATGATTTGGCTCCATTGAGACGAGTTAACATCAACCCAGAAAGTCCTGTAACAACAATACCAGAAATAGATCCTAATACCCCAGATGAGCAACAATCAATCAAACCTTGCAATGGCAACTGAATCTACAAGTATCTACAAGAGTATCAGTGACTGTGTGATAAACTTTTATTCGATAAATAAAATATGATACAATTCTAAAATCCAAAATAATAGTCCCACACAGTCATCTCAAGTTGACAAAAACAGGATATTAGCAACAGATAAAACAAAACACACAGCTTCATGAGCTTTTATTTTGCAGAGACAATTTAGTCTATTCTACAAATATAGCACTGGGAAGCCACCAAATTGATTGGTATCATGTGTCCTTCCAAATTCAAAACAATCGGTTTTTTTTTTTTACGTGTCTTGCTGAAGATGATACATGAAGCAATACAAAGAACATAGGTAAAACAAACCCCTTCTCAGTCTGCTCTGGATTGACCAGCTCGAGAAGACAATATGATACCGACAATGAGCCCGTAGAGTGCTAGTGCTTCAGCAAAGATAAGAATAAGGATCATCCCAACAAATAGTTTTGGCTGCTGTGCATTTGCTCTGCAAAACAAACTACGTCTTCAGAATGTGGACAAGTTGATGACAAAATTGGTCAAAACAGTTGATAAAGTTTGAGCCTTCAAACAAAAACTACTTCCTTAAACGGAACTGTTTCCTCTGTGAAGCATTTTTGAGATAGTGACAAACATTTACAAAGAAAATCTCAAGTTCTTATGTAATAAAACTAATAATCATTGCCTACTTAATCGACATAAAGATGTATGCGTGAAATTTTCAGTTCCAAAACATTCCCAAACACAGAGAGCACCCGGATTATGAAACCAATACTAATGGCAGGATTCAGGCCAACTTTGCTCTTTGGGAGGAACAAGAGCAGTTGAAGTGGACATTTCGAAATCACAGCATCGAAAATATATTTCTATATACACACACTTACGGTTATCCCAAACGCCTACTTGAAAGAAGGGGCAGGCACTCTTGTTTCAACCCCACTATACTATGAATAGTTTTGGGGCACTTTGTACCCACCGACTCTACGATAAGCAAGTGAATGGGGACTGTGCGTGGTGAACATCAAGCCATTTTTCGCCTTTAAAATAAACTTAGACAAGAGAAAACCTCTGTTTCGAGCAAAAGTAACAAGAAACAGATGCAAAGTCACGTCCAACAAGATAACTGCTTTTCTCCAATGGGCACTCCTTTTCACAAGGGTACATTACACTATCCGATACAGGCTTTCATTTACTAGGAATTGTAGATGGGCGGCAATAATCAATGGAATATTTGAGAAATATTTGGAAGACCGGCTACTATAAATCTCTTTGTTACTGACTTACTGTAAACTGGTAAACAAACACCACCTCGACCCAATTAGAGTAAACAGCAATGTCGAATCAGGCCAACCCAAAAACATGGACCAATGTAATAAACTTAGACAAGAGAAAACCTCTATTTTGAGCAAAAGTAACAAGAAACAGGTGCAAAGTCGCGTCCAACAAGATAACTGCTTTTCTCCAACGGGCACTCGTTTTCACAAGGGTACCTCACACAATCCGATACAAGCTTTCATCTACAATTGTAGACGGTAGTCAATATTCAAAGGAATACTTCAACAAATACTCGGAAGACTGGCTACTATTAATCTCTTTGTTACTAACTTAATACAAATCTTTTATTGCTTTGATTTATTTCTAACTAACTAACTTAATATTTGGAAGACGGGCATCAATATGCACCACAGTATCAATTAATGGATCTTCAAGGTTCTATCAATCAAGAAGGGAAGATGAAAGAGGAGTAGAGGACAATTCAAGACTTGTCTTTCCATCATCTACGCATATATTAGTTCATCACGTATCTTGTAACTAAGCTTAAACAATCATTTTTGTGAACAGCAGCTTGAACAATCACAATTGAGAGTGGCCCATTTCGAACAGTCCATTCTTATTAGCATCAAACAGCATTCAAATTCACCTTTTTCCATAAGGCTACTTCCCAACGGTCTGGTTTTTAGACAACGGTTTCAACCATCATGGTACACAAAAGCAAACTAACAACCTGGGACAATCAGATAAACGAAAATGGGTCAAGAAATCAATACCTAACGCCGGCGTCGCCGACAATCCCAATTGCCATTCCAGCAGAGAGCCCAGCAAGGCCACAAGCAAGACCAGAGGAGAGATGCGCATAGCCATCAAACAGATAATACGACTTGGCCTTAGGGTTGATACCAGTACTAATGATAACAGCAATAATCAGGCCATAGATACCCAACACACCAGCCATAACAACAGGAACAATCGACTTCATCACCAGCTCAGGTCTCATCACGCCCATCGACGCCACACCGACGCCGCTCTTCGCCGTCCCATAGGCTGCTCCCATACCTGAACAGTCAGAAGAAAATCCTCATTGTTTAGGGAGTATATGATTAATTTACATAAGTATGTATCCATAATTGGGAATCTATGGTTTAGGGTTTTAATACAGGAGAAGACGAGGGCAGCAGCGGCGCCCAGAAAGCCGAAGAAAGGAGCTGTTTCGTCGCCGCTAAATGTCGAAGACATTATGGATTTTCTTGCGACGAAAAGCTGATTGGATCTCGGGAAAATTTAGAGGAAAATATGCCCAGGAGTCTATGGACTCTCTCTCTATCTCTCTCTCTCTCTCCTCTCTCTTCTATCTACGTGAGCTGCGAATCATTGTTCAAACTTTCTTCATCCCCTCGGTTGTATAACATAGATTTAATAATTTAAATAATTTATTTAATTTAAATTAATTTCTTAAGTAATTGTATAACATAGGTTTATTTTTTATTTAAAATTAAAAGATTTAAAATAATAAATTAAAATTTTAACTTAAATACTTAAAGATGTATTAATTACAAGTACTCTTAAAGATGTATATATATGTATATGTATATGTATTGATCGAAAAATATATATTATAACTATTGAATTTTGAGATAGTCCACAATAAATTAAATTAAAATTTTTGGTTCTCTCCTTGCTCAACATAATTTGTACATGAGAGGAATTTTGGTATAGTCCACAATATATATTGGATAAACAAGACATCAAAACCCTCCTATTCACTAACTTTTAAAAATACGGTGATAATGAGTAACGATTGTTCATTATGTCACCAGATACATTAAAATTGATTATCATTTCATTACGAAAAAGATTCTCTGAGTAACGATTATTGTTCATTATGTTCCGTCTTAAGATCAACTGGTTGACATTTTTACTAAACCATTACCTGTCAATAGATTTTTGTTTTCGAAATCCAAATTGATGGTTCTTCCTCCCATCAACAGCAACATAAAACTAAAGTTATCAATCTCGTACTGGTAAGCGTACCGATTTTGCTAGTGATACGGTACGTACCAGTACCGGTGTGTACTAGCGTACCGTTTCGGATTTATCGTTAAAATTAATATATATATTTCAAATAATATTTTTTACAAA
>JABCMJ010026116.1:0-39620 GCA_014822125.1 Arbutus unedo | reverse complement strand
CGTCTTTGTTATTCACATTTCTCAGAATTGGGTCGTATCTCTCCTTTTATATCTGCATTCTGTACGTGTACATGTGATTCTTCATCGATAGATGGCTTGTCCTTGATATGGGCTTTGCATATTATGTAATTTAAGAAAATGGTTGTGTTTTAGATTTAGTACTGACGATAAGGGCTTTCTTTCTAGTTAGTCAGATATACTTAATTTGGAAACCATAGATTTGGAAATCTTAAGTTTTCATGGTTCTGATTGATGGACTTGTTTGAGTTTGCTAGTAAGTGAAACTGGGTGGCGAGACATAAACCTTTTTTGCTCTTCTGAATTACAGATTTGATTATCTAGATGACT
Source organism: Arbutus unedo (assembly GCA_014822125.1). NCBI lineage: Eukaryota > Viridiplantae > Streptophyta > Magnoliopsida > Ericales > Ericaceae > Arbutus > Arbutus unedo. Next base: position 39,272 of record JABCMJ010026116.1, on the reverse strand, counting down.
AATTGATTTGTGTTTTTCAAAAGTACGGTGTTTTAGTTAGTTCGTTCAACAGACTAACGGTTGCTCACTGAGACAGTTTTTAGATCAAAGGATATATAAATGTCGGACGTTGAAATTATGTTCTACCAATGTTGATAGTGAGCCAGTGATCGATTAGTGCTCTTTGATCTTCTTACCACGCAACCATACGGATTTTTCAAAAGGTCGGTATTCTAGTTAGTCGTATGATGATTATCTTTGTGGTATTGTTGGTCTATCATTACGGGCGCTATTAATCCGTTCATTCTGATAACGATTGGTTGTTAAGAAGAGTATTATATTGAAGGATAAACGAACTTTTGGAAACAGGAATTACTAAATGATGATGGTGTCAAATAGTGTTGTTTGAACTTCAATCAAATCATCTCTATCCCGGCAAGGTATTTTTAATTCCTAATACTGACAAAAGATTTATTGGCAGTGCTCTTGAAGATTGTCACTTTCATTCATTGTCCATATTTAATCAAAGGGTTCATGAACTCGAGTTAAATATTAACCATGCATGGTTATGGTCTTAACCCAATGCCAAAAGGTTGGCTGTGGCCGGGTAACAAACTGCTTTGAATACAAGGAGTGCATCCTCCATTTTATTCATATTTGTTTAAAACAATGTTGTTTCGATTTGGATCAGCAAAAACTATTTTATTGTTTGGGGATTTTTTTTATCTGGCTGGTCAATAAGGTTTGAAACTGATTTGGTGGAATTTCATCAATTGTGTCTCTGCTATTCTCATTTTCTGAGAATTGGGTAAGCAGTCCAAACTCTCTATGTATATCTGCATTCAGTACATTAAAACACGATTCTACATGAGGATAGAAATATGTTTGGCTTCTGTAAACAGGAAGATGCATCTACTCACAGTAGTCCACATAGTGTTCTTTGAACTTACTGTTAATAATCCGTTTTGGCTTTTCAAATGTTTGTTATACTAGATAGTTCATTTTCATAACGGTTGGTCGTTAAAATGTGTTTTAGATAAGCAGCATATATATTGTTGTGATCCAGTAAATAAGAATGACTAATGATGATGTGTGCAAATAATGTTCTTTGAACTTCTTATCTCCTTATCGTCCTGGTTTTCAAAAGAACAGCATGCTACTTAGTCAGTTACGACTTGTACTTTTGTGGTTTTGTCTGGTTCTTTTTAAGAACTATGTTTGGCTTCCAGAGATAAGGAGGTTCATTCGGGTGGTGTACTTGGAATTTTTACCACTGATCCATTGTTGCCTTTCAAAAGTTCGGTAGCTTATTCAGTTCATTTGCATACAGTCAGTCGTAGTAAGTCTCAAGAGATACATAAACTCTACGTGTCATACATTGTTAAGTACCCTTTTTAGAACTTCTTTTCACATAATATGTTGTTTTATCCATAATGTCCTTGTTCTACATAGCTGATTATGACAATTTGTTTTGTTTTTTTTCAATTCCTTATCGACAAAGTTCCTACGAGGGGACGCAAAATTGTTTGGATTTCGTAGATAGAAAGATGCATTTATTGAAAGTTACTTGGTTTCATCATTATGCTTATCAGTAATGATCTAATTCTGCTGTACTAAATTCGTGTCCTTTTTTGTTGAAACAAAATTCCTATACATTCTTTTGGTGAATTAGGGCTTGCTCAGTTGAGTTCTTTTCGACATCGCATTGACTAAAGTCACGTACGAGGAAATCTGTACGAGAAAAGAAAAATGACATTGTAGAGATGGAGTGTAACAAAGACGAAGCTGCCAAGGGTAAAGGAATAGCTGAGAAGAATTTGGTAGAGGGGGGCACATTGAAACTACCTCCTCCATCACAACCAAACTTATTTTGGACAAAATGCAACCATTGCGGCATACAGTTTGAATACGCCATGTTTTATATAAACCACAATCTTCGCTGTCCATTTTGTAAACACCCATTTGATGCAGTTGAGATAACTGCCTCATCCACGGGTCAACAGAATTTATCTAGCCAAACACCCTCATCCTTGCAGCCGGAAAATGTAAGAGAAACTATTATAAAGAACACATCTTCTACAAGAGGAAGAAAACGGGGTTCGGGGAATCAGATTTTGAAGATAGGGGGCGAGGAGTCACCGTCACAAGCTGCTTCTAAAGGAAAGGGTGCTATGTCAGCTTCCAATTCGGGGTCCAGTTCTGGAAAACGAGGCCGGCCTTTGAAAACAAGCCGCGATGAGGTGAATGTTACTGGAGGAGTGATGCCTGGTAAATTGGAAATGGGTAATGTGGGAGTTGTGTCTGGAAACCAAGGTGAAAGTTTGGGTACAGAACAGGTTAGAGCTTCTCGAACTGTTGGAAAAAATCGTGGAAAGGAGTTGTCGCGGTTGGAAGTTCGCCATATGTTGATGGAAAGGTCTCGGATGGAAATCCGGAAGAAGCTGGAAATGGATAAACAGAAACATGGAAATAGCAATGCAAGTGTTGATTCAAGTGAGAAAAAGCCGTTGGAAAGAAGTCAGTGAGAGTGGATTCAGATTGTTACAAACTTTGATAAAGATCGCATAGAGGAGTCCAAAGGGTCGTTTCACCACCTTTACTAGATTCTAGACGAATGCTTCTTCTTCAAAGGAAGCCCAAATCTCAACTACCATGTAATGAACCCGTTGATCGAGTAATTTATCCGGTTCTTATTCACCCCTCTCAAAGGCCTGTGAATATAGATATATGAGTGGTTTGCAGAAGATTTAGGAAATTCTGAAGTTATCCCAGACCAACATGTTGGAAGAATTTAACTTTCTTTGTTGTTTTCTATTTTCCAGCAACTTCTTCCATTCATTTTGTTTAGTTTTTGAGACTCCACATTGAAATCTTTTACTGTTAAATTATGGAAGATCTGCTTTTACTTTCTTTTCTGCACAAAGGATGAGTCTGAAAAAGGAATAGATATTTTCCCTGCGCACAAATTTTTGTAGCCATAAGTTGTTGATTTGTTCATATACCTCCAAATATTTGGACTTAGGGGCCAGTTTGGATGGAGAATAAGGAAAGGAAATAATTTTTTAAGGGAGTCAAAGGGTTGACATGACATATTTGATATGATTTGCGAGGATAAAAATGTAGGAAATAATTTTTTTACCCATTCAAAAATAATACCCGGTAGAGGGATAGAGGTTATAATTTTTGAGCACTCCCGTTTTGTTTAAAAGTTATTCTCAGGTATTAGCCAAGAATAATATCACATCTTTCTTATTACAACTACAAAATAATTTTATTCTCATTTTATTCTTCATTTAAATTAAGTACTATTTTATCTTTCTTTTTTAATATCGCATCCAATCTATTTACTTTTTTATCCATTATCTGTAAATATTTTATCAATGTGGATTAAACCTCTAAAAATAATATATCTTCTTGGTTTATTCCCTCAATAACTTATCTTTGAAAATAATCCTTTATTCAATAATTCTTTATCCAATTGGCGTTTTAGATCGAGTAGCTTTAGAACTCATTTGAGAAATTAGGCTGAAAATTTGTTACAACTCTTGGATGAGTTCTAAAAAGACAGAAGCTCGTTACAAAGAATTTACGTAGAAACAAGTTATTAATTTCAAATTTAGTGTTATACCATGCATTTCTTAAGAGACAAAGCAAAATGTGTTGAAATCGAAATGTGTTCAGCCAAAAAAAATCTGAAAATTTAATAAGATGAAATCTAGTTTTAAATTGTTCATCAATTTTCTTAATCGATTTGTAACCGCAAGGAATGTTTTGGAAAATAATTTGAGATGAGATAAGATTTAAATCATCCAAACAGTACCTTATTATCCCTCTCTACACAGCCCCAAACAAATAGTATTTTCCGACGACCCAAACAGTCCCCACACGCACACTGACTGACACCCACGCTGCGTGGAAGACCATTTTCGCAGAAAATCTAAAACCCAAAATGGAGACCAACCAGCGACCGCCCACGGCGGCGCAACCATCATCCTACCCGCACCAATCCCCCTATCAGCACCAGCTCCTCCAACAACAACAGCAACAAAAACTCCATACGTTCTGGACCTACCAACGCCAAGAGATCGAAACAGCGAACGACTTCAAAAACCAACAGCTCCCCTTAGCCCGAATTAAAAAAATCATGAAAGCCGACGAGGACGTTCGAATGATCTCCGCCGAGGCCCCGGTCCTCTTCGCCAAGGCCTGCGAGTTCTTCATTTTAGAGCTCACGATCCGGTCCTGGCTGCATGCCGAGGAAAACAAGCGGCGGACTCTTCAGAAGAACGACATCGCCGCCGCGATTAGTCGCACAGATATTTTCGATTTTTTGGTGGATATTGTGCCGAGAGATGAGATCAGGGAGCAGGGAGAGGGTGGGTTTGAATTGGTGGGGCCTACAGCTAGTGGGTTCCCTTATTATTACCCGCCAATTGGGCAACCGGCGCCGCCGGGGGCCATGACGGCGGGTATGTATGTGCAGCCCCCGTCGCAGGCGTGGCAGTCGGTGTGGCAGACGGCGGCGGAGGATGGGTCGTATGCTGCTGGAGGGAGTGGTGGGCAGGAGAATCTCGATGGGGAAGGGTATGGTTTTGTACTCGCATTTCTTCTTAATCCCATTGTTTAAATGTGCTTCTTTAACTATTTGCAGATCTGGGTTCTAGTAGATTTTCTGATCATGTGTTGCTGATATGCTCTTTTTTCTAAAGATCCTTGTTTTGTGTGGACCTTTTGGTGATTTATTTGGGTCCTTTCTGTGATAGATTTCCTTCATGGTATGGGGTAGTATAGAGGTTAATGTGTTCTTTGTGTCCTTTTTGCTTAAAGGGTCAATTTTTCTTCAACTTAATTGCTTCTGGGTCGAGAATTTCGTTCAGGTTATTTTCAAATTGTCCCGTGTGTTCTTGATATCATACGTTGTTTTGATGTGATAGGTAAAATGTTGATTGTTAGGGTTCTAGTGCAGCTCTTGGTTTCTGAAGTTTGCTGTGTTTGAAGGTCGGCAGACAATCCACTGAAGATTGTTTGCACGTGCAAATTAGGAATCAGTTTTTAGTCCGTTCATTTTCTGTTCGTATATGGCTGGCCAAAAGAAAATGCAGAATAAAACACCTACTGAGACGAATGCCAAAGGCGAGTCTCGTAGTTGCACGTATTGAACCAAAATAATATCCCAGATTCACATCTTGATACACTAATTTACCAAGTTTATGCCTTCGGAATTTTTGGGAATAAGAGTCCTAAATTCGGGCCAATGCTTTCTTTCTTTCTATAGGCTTTGATCCAAAATAATTGCCTTCCTCCTCCGTACATCAGCAGCTTATTCCATTCATCGAATCATCGGTGAGGCTTTGACTTCAAATAGTTGCTTTCGTACGTTAGGAATGTAGAGATTAATGTGTTCTAAGAGGTTTTTTTTCTTGAAGGATGGATTTTTGCTCACACTTGGCCCTTGGGTGCTTCTAGGTCTACAATTTTCTTTTATTGTTAGTGGGTTCTAGTTGAGCTCTTGGTTTCTTAAGTTTGCTGTATTTGTAGCATTTTCTGCTGAGGATTTTTGGCATATGCGAAGTAGGAATAATGTAGTTGGTTGTATACCACTATTACAGCACGCCACAATATTGGCATTATGAAGGTATCAGACAATTTCAATACTTGGTCTTCAGTATTGAATCAAATCGAGTTATGAATCAACTTACCAGATGATACTGGATTTTGAAGGGATTTATAGTTAGCAGTGAGGATTTTCCAGTCACCCATTCCCATAAACAAAAAACTGGTCCCCAACCTCTTCCCTCTGCTACTTCCTTCTTTCTGGGTTGTAATAGTTGTTTAGTTTGCAGCATTATTTGTTTTATGGTATTTATGCGCCCTTCTGTTTAGTTGCGTGCTTATGATTTATACTCATGAATTATATTATTGGGATGACGGATCTACTGAGTTTGTGATGGCTTGTGGTAGACTGGTGTTTAGAGGCCAAATTATGGAAGCGATCTTGGTGTTAGTCATCTTCAATTGTTTTCATGGTAGACAGACACGAGGCAAAGGTTGGAATCCATCCTGGTGGTAGGACGGTCAAAAGAAAAAGAAACACTTAAAAAAATAAGGAAAATAAAAGCAAATAAACAAGTACAATGCCTTCCCTTTAGTTAATCGCAAAGTTGATGGAAAGTTTGAAGACCAGTATTATAGTTTAGCAATGCTTTAATTTAGATCCGAACCCTAATTTATAGGTTGTAACAACCATTTGAAGTTTACGTCCTTAACTTTCTCGAAGATGTATACTGCACTTTTAGTCTGACTTTAGTGGAATGGATACATTTGGAAAAGTTTGCAAGATTTGTTTTTGATGCTCTACATGCAAGATTGAGTGTACTTCGAACTACATGGTCTGCTAGTTGGTGTTCTTGTTACGCAAAAGTGTGGGGGTCGATCTTTCTGTAAATTTGTCTTCATTTCTGTAGGCGTGAAATCAACATATTTCGAAAGGCAGAGGTTTAAGTTTTTTTCCTCTTTTGTCCATCTCCAAACCTGAATCTATTTATTGCTGTGTTATATCACTCTTTTGGATAAATTTTTAATAGCCAGTGCAAATTTGGTATCAACAAGCTTGAGATACTGATATCCCTCCCTAGCTATGAAGCACGGATACTTCTAGATGGGAGTCGTATCCGTATTGGATATTGATAATCGTCCTATACGCACATGTACGTATCCTATAAGTATCCACAATATAAAAATTTTTATTTTTATTTTTGCGTATCAGATACGTTTTTTAGAGTGCAATTTTGTTCACCCTCTTTTAAAGAGGGTGAACATTACCCTCACTCTCATTGGTTGAAATGGTGTAAGCTCCGCCTCTGCAATACACTTTTTGGTAAGAATGTGAACATTCCAACCAATGAGAGTCAAGGTAATGTTCATGGTCACCCTCTTTAAAGAGGGTGAACAAAATCCATTTCCGTTTTTGATATTCTATACAACGTATCCAAAAATTTTATGAAAGTAAATTTTGGCACTTCTTCCATAGTATTAGAGTGAAATTATATAGAATACAAAAAAAAAAAAATTCTTAACAACTCTCTTTAGAGAGAAAGACGTAGTTAAATCAAATAACATCCATCATTTTTGTAGTATATTGAATATCATTATCATGTGATACGTGTTTTATATAACTTTGAAGTTTAACAATTAAACAAGTAACCAAGTAAACTTAAAAACAACATAAGAAATACAATAGTTTATCACAATCCTTGCAAAATTATATGTTAATTTAACGTATCGTAGTCGTACTTGTATCTTATTCCTTTAAATTTTCTTGTATCACCTTATCCATATCTTATCGTATCTATATCCCGTATTGGTATCAATAGCTTGATATATCTATTAGATCTCCTTCTACCTACCTCTACATTTGGTATCATCATTTTCAATCAGACAGTTCATTAGTCTTGACTATTCAGCTAGTCATGGCCCTTGCCATTTGGCTGAAGCACAGACACTCGTATGAAAAGGATGTGTCTGTGACCGACACGTGTCGGATGCCGATACTTGGCTATGTGTCCAATACTCTTTTTTTCGTGTTCCTAACTAATAACTCAGTATCTTAATTCAGACACGTGACCCCTTCTTTGGTGTATGACTAAAAAAATTAATACATGATCGATAATTTATAGACGCTTCTTGACATTTGATTCTAACAAAAAATTCAGAATTTGACATATGCAATGATATACAAAGTGACAGTGTTAGCCTGTTTCAACAATCCTCATGAACATAAGATGTCGGGAGATTCCTTTGTATGTAGTGGGTATGTGCATATGAACCACAAAGTTACTGTTATCCTGCTGATGTGCTGGTGCTATGCATACAAACTCGACTCCATTGTCCTCTCTGTACACAAAAATAGGAACTAAAGAGTAAATAAAAGCATGCCTTGCTAGATACGACGACCATGTATTGTTTGAAATGCTACTGTGTCGTTTGTTATCAAGTTAGCTATTGTTCTAAAAGTTTAAACCGTTAGCAAATGGCCCAACAATTGTATATCAAGCTACCTAATACCCTCTCTCACGTACAATCCCATCTTGCATGTGGTATAAATATTTAAAGATAAATCGAATCAAAATAAGGCTATGATACGACGTAAAGTTGCCAATTTCTTGAAACCTTAAGCTGTTAGGAAATGGCCCTGATAATTTATATAAGGCTATGCTATAGTCTGATGGCTTCTTATTGTACCATATGTATCCCGTCCTCGGTATGCATGCATTTCTCTGTCTTACAGTGCCTCGTACATGCTTATTGTGGTTTATTCCAATTCCATACTTTCCTTGAGATTTCAATGTTTTGGCAAAATATACCCCTCATTATTTTTGCTATGATTTTGACACGATATTTGGATTCTCTCTCTTTATTTGGTAGCTCCCTCAAAGTTGGTAATCCAAAATTTTAGCTAAAAAGTGGCAGTTTAGTTTCTTTGTATCTATGATTCTAGACTTCTTCCTGTTCAAAACCGCTTCTGGAAAAAATGATTCAGTTTTATAATTGTAATGCCTTGTAAACTATCAATAATGAGAAAATAATCATCTGTAATGTGAATTTACTTTTATATTCAAATTTCAAAAAGTCTAATGTTGCAGATATTGAAAAAGTATATCAAAAAAACCTACTTCATACTTACAACAAGCGCGGGTTCCATCCTTTATTTTTATGTAGAACCTGCACATATTTTGAGTATGGTGGCGGGTGCACACGCGTTGTATGTGCCGACAAGATTATGATGTGAGGATGCAAAAGCTGTTTTTAGTTTTGCAGGAAAATGGGATGAATGGGGAGTAACTGCTATATGTAGGAGTTGTGTAACCGGTAGAAGTTTTATACGTGTATTATTTGTGTATTATAATCTTACGTAAATGTCCCTATGGTTATTTTGAGTGAAGGACGTTTTCTATGTATCTTTTGAGAAGAGAAAGTGTAAGCGAATCTCAAAAGGTTCATACTAAAACTGGCGTTTTCTTTATAATAGTATAGATATAATAAACTTTCGACTTCGACTTTTTCGGTTTCTGTAGCACCACTGATTTAAACTGTCTGTACTTAGCCAATAACCTTGTTTCTTTTTTCCTTTTTTTGGCAGGTGACTTCACTCAGTTGCAGGTGGTAGGATCCTAAGTAGCACAATAAAAGACTCTAATTAGCTTGTTGATTGTATCTAGAATTTACTTATTTTTCAGTTATAATTTACTTGGATGCTATTTTTGTGGAGCAAGTAATGAATTGAGTAAGTGTGGGAAAACATTTTCACACTTTGATCATGTGCTGTTCTACTAAGGATTACCATGACTTTTGGTTTCAATTTCCTTTTTTTTCCTCAATTACTGGTTGGCAGGATTTTGAGGCAGTGTTTGGTTGGGGAAGGAATAGAATCACCATTCATTAGTCCCCGGACTTGGGAGGCCCTGCTTTTCATTGCGCATAGAAGGTCATGCTTTATATCAAAACGGCGTAGTTTTGAAGCACAAAAAACTGTCCGAACAGTTGGGTAGCGTTCAGACAATTTTTTGTGTACTAAAACAATATTGTTTTGGCGCACAACATGGTCTATTGTTTGTACTGTACAACTGGGTCCTCATTCCAACGCGGAAATGCAAGTGAAACTGATTTGTTTGCAAGTAGCTCAAGACTTAACTCGATTAGGGCCTGTTTAAGTGTCTCATTAAGTCAAGTCAAAGAACTAAGCTTGTTGGTAACCAAGCTGAGCTAGTCAACGCTCAGCTCGATAAGGGTTGCAAGCCGAGCATTATATTAATTTGAAAATATTTACAAGAGTATATAATTTCTGAAGAGAGTTTTCAAGATTATAGACGAAAAAGAATAATAGTGGTAGGCAAAAAAAGTTGTGTAGCCAAAGACATGCATTCGGGTACTAATGAATAAACCTTTTATACATAAAGTTAGGGCTCGTTATCTTAATATTCGTAAAGATTGAACTCGTTAAAAAATTAATAAATAGACTTGAGTACACTAAGCGTTGACTCATTTTAGAAAGAGTATTGTGAGAAAATGATCATTTAATTCGATCTTCATTTCAAATATCGTAAAAGAAGATATATTGTGAAATTTTTATTTTTTCTAAATAATTTGCTCTGTGTGGTTATTTTTTTTTTTCTCCATTCTTTTTTCAAGCTACAAGTTTGAACTTCCAATATTTGTTTTGGGGGAAAATCTCAAACGAACCCTTGAGATTATGGTTCAATGTCTCATACACACCTAACATTTTAAGAACATCAATTAAACACATGATGTTATCAAATAGTTATTGATTCTTCGCCTCTCGTTAACCTTCGTCAAATTAACAAGGAAGTTGTTCTAGTTGGCTAATTTGGGTGACGAAATTATTTCACATTGCCATCATATGGTAGTATTGTATTTTGTTCGGTCGTGAACCTTTCGACGATCAAATTAGAATATTGTGTGAGAAGATAGTTGTATGAAGACTTAGAATAGAATGAATGCGTACTTCTCCTCGTGACTGGAAGAACGTTTCCAGTGCTTTTGGAAGGGGAGTAATCTCGGGATGTTGAGCAATAAGGGGCGTTGTCCACGGGACTACCAGAGCGGTAAAAGGGGCAACCGCGTTGTGCCTCACCTACCCTACATATGCTGCTTTGTCTAGAACATGTCTGGACATAAATTGACCGGTCAGAAACACGCTGGGTAGGTTGGTTTGCCATGTGGGGTTTGGATATTTTTGTCTAGTTTGTGGAAGTTTCCAATTGCTGGTCGGTCTTGGGTCCAGATCGGACTCATCAGTTGTCCTTCATTCCCTTGTCAAAGCGCGATCTAAGGCGCATGGAATAATTCAAGTCTTGATTTATGTATAATTACTTAAAAAATTATCAATTGAAAATTGAAAAGAAAATACTATACACCCCGGAACAGTTTGAAAAAGTCCAAAATAATTTAATACAGTAGCTGAAACTGTGCAAAGGTGGGCTAGTACTGGTGGTACGATATGTTATGCCCAATACCAAGTGGAACAATATAAGATTAATAACTTTGGCATCAATCTCCCCTCGAACAAAAAACCCTAATTTGCTTACAAGTATAGAGAGGGGCGAAAAAAAACCTAAAGATCGAGAATTGTAATTATATTTTTATATCCCAAACTAGTTGCCAACTTTTATACATAGCCATATAAAAGTATCAATAGCATAATGAATTTGTTGAATGCGATACATAAAATCTATTTGTTGAATGCATTACATTACTTGCCAACAAAATAATGAATTCCCCCTAAAAAAAAAAATTAGACAACAACATCATCTCATATGGACACAAATGCATTTTTTTAGGCTTAATTTTTCTGAGACTCCATAAATTATCAGCTAAAATTACTTAACACCCCTCAAGATTTTTGAAACAATTTTGACCCCCTGCAATATTGAAATGCGTCACTTAACACCTTCTGTTAACCTTCCATGAGATTGTTGAACGGTAAAATGTTTTTGAAAGAAAAAACTCAATTTCAAACCAAAAAACACCCTCTTGTGAGTTTCTTGGTAAAAAATCTAACGCAATTTGCTTCTCACTGTTTACTACTCATTCAATTGAACTGTGATATCAAAAATTCCAACCACTGGGATTTAGACTGTGCCTCAAAATTGAGATTTTGGGTGTTGTAATTGAAAGGTGGATATGAAGTTGTAAAGAATTTTCAATTGAAGAAAATAAAAGGGTTGGTTACTCGGACACCATCAACAATTTCAAGAGAAAAGCTTCTACTATTGGCTTTGCCACCTTGCCATCGTAATTTTCAAAAGAACCATCTAAAATTTCTCTTGGTGTAACATTCTTCTCGTTTAATTTTCCCCCGGCTTCTCATGAATCTCAACTTTGGGAAAGAGAAAAAAAATTGAATATTCTCTCTTTCTCTCATCAAACAAATTTACCATTTCAAACACACTAAGTTTTTTGGTTCTTGACAGTTTCGATTGAAAATTTGATGGAGAAAAGCCCAAATTAGATTCAAAATGTATAAATACCCAAGACACCCATATATTCAAAAATCCATATATGTTCTTATATAGAGTGAAAATCCCAATCTCTCTCTAGAGTTGTTCTAGAGATTGAGAATAAAGTTTTCGAATCAAAATGGAAACAGAAGAAGAGCGGCGAAGATTGAAAAATTAGGATAAGATTAGCTAGTTAGATAATTGACGAAAAAAGAAATTGGGGGGAGAGAGAGAGAGAGATCTAGAACCAACAGTGCTGGACCGAAACGCTAGGTCTTCCGTAAAACCTGGTTCTATGGAATGGGCAATTTGGTATTTTTGCTCTTTTCGTTAACAGAATTCTCGGGTTAATGAATTCTATTAATTCAAGGGGTCAAAGTGACATGATTTTGTTTTGTGGGGTTAAGTGATTTCGAATAATAACTTAGAGCCGTCCAAAAAATTAAGCAATTTCTTTTATCACATTTCATACTATTTTCGTGAACGTTTTGGAAACGGATTGTTTGACGAAGTCCTCAAGGCAGACGTATTATTTTTATTTTGATAAAAGAATTCCGAATAATAAGTAGACGAACAGAAACAGTTGAACCAAAGCCTCACAAAAAAGCCCTCCTCCTTTCTCCTCCCAAGTTCTCCCTCCAGCTTCCGCCTGCAGATCTCCGCCTCAACCATGGTAACCTCTCTCTCTCTCTCTCGATATATATATATATATCGGTATATTTCATTCAAATTTTGAAGAAATTTACCCTTTTTTCCATATCAATTTTCGTAACAATAGCTGCTGTGTGCTGTCGTACCGTATTCTGTTCCTTCTTTTTGGTAATTTTCGGTGTAAAAGAACAGATCTGATTCTCAAGATCATGTTTCCAGGTAGATCTATTAGATCCCTTGGACGGTGTCATTCATTTTGTTTTTCTGCGATTGAGTGGGTGAGATTGGTTTTTGTTGCACCGAGTTCTTGTTTGCATGTTGGAATAGATATGAAATCGTGATGAGAGGTTATTTATCGAGCAATGCTACTAATAGAAAATTTTCGGATGAAACAATATCAAAAGCAACGAGGCCATTCTCGAGAAAAAAGGAAAACTAACAAGCAGCAGTATTTGCATTATTACAGAAAACGAAACACGTACCATGTGCACTGATGGTTTAATGTAACCCGCTGTTAAGAAGTTCCAAGTTTCACGAGTCAAAAAGGAGAAAATGTTGATTTATGAGTACTTGCCGAGCAAAGGCTTGGAGTCTTTTATTTTTGATACAATAAAAACATTTCATAGACACAAATATACTACTCACCTCCTAGACACATTTCATCAAACACCTTCTAGGCACAAATATGAAACTAAACTCATCTAGATGAAAAAGAAGCGAAGAAAAATCGAAAACCATGATTACCAATTAGACAAATAGATAACAAACAATTTAAATTATTTGATTCTTAATACATACAACTGTTGTTATTTTACTTTCAGTGATAAAAGCCAATCGAATGATAATACATACAATTGTTGTGATATCTTTTGACTGCCCCGACTTCGAGTTTTGTTATATAGAGAGACGGCCAAAGAAAAGGTTGATGAGAGAGAGGTGGGAGAGAAAGAGAGACAGCGAGAGGAAGCCGTTGTGGGGAGCGTGAGAGTATAAAGTTGTGACTTATGTGGCTTGCCTATGTAAACAGTATAAAGCTCTAGCCTATGTGGCATGCCGTGTGTGTGCTATATGTTTGGATGTAAACTAGGATGTGTTACTAGAATTATTGTTATTTATCAGTGGAAGAAAGAAAAGAAAGCGATGTGATAACCTTGTAACAGTATAAGCCCCTTGGTGTGAGGGAGGAGGTCTTCTCTTGGTCTGCATACATGGCTATTTGGTGATATCCCCTCATTTGTGGTGAGAAGGCACTCCGATAATTAAGTCAAAACGATGATCACAAGAATCTCTCTAAAACAATGAACACAGTAGCTTCAACTATGAGTTTGCATGAACCTTTCGCCATGAGGGTGCACCTTTATTTATAGACTTAGTGACTTAATCAAACCCTGATTCTCTTTATTCTCTAATTCCTCATTAGAAACGAAGTAGAAATGTCTTCTGATTGGCCATTAACGAGATAAATCCGGTCTGGACTCTCCACAGACTTATCTTCTACCGTTAGAGTTTCATTCGATCTCAAATTTCTCATTCTAAGTTGAATTGGTCTTGGATTCTTCGTCCTTATCTGATTAGAACCTGTCCCGAGATAATCGGGGTTCTATTTCATCTAAAACTCAAGACTGTGAACCACCCTCCTCGGGTTGGCAAACAAGTGAACCGCCTTTCTCAGGTCGGATACTCCTCTTTCGAACTCGGCGTCGTGCACGTGCATGAGAGCACCTTATTGCCGAACTCATTTAATCATTTAATGAAGAACTCAATAATTCTTATTTACGTTTTATCTTATTCAGTTATGATGTTTGATCAAGTTAATATAACCCGAAGTGCATTAGCTTGAAAGACAACTGTCTCAAATGAATTTGTTGGCAAGTTATCAAATTTTTTCGAATCAGATTTTCTTCAAATATGTTTGAAAACACTAAATTAATCATTTACATATTGTATTTATCTTGGAGGGTTTCCCAATTCAAAAATATCTTTTTGGTGCCCCCAAAGTTTTTGATTTTGTCAATTGATGCCTCTTTTCTCTTTCCAATGATTTTTGTTTTCTGCGTTCTGCCAATTCTGTAGACTACCTCAAAGCGACTTGCTGATAGAAAAGTGGAAAAATTTGAGAAGAACATCAAGAAGAGAGGTGCTGTGCCTGAAACAACAACAAAGAAAGGGAATTCGTATCCAGTGGGACCTATTGTGCTTGGTTTCATCATATTTGTTGTTATTGGATCCTGTGAGTTTCCTTCTTTATTAAACTCTACTATTGTTTCTCCACAGTAACTTTACTCCCATGAAATTAGCCTTAAACCCGTAACAAAAATATCGAATTTCACTGGTTAAGGTCGTGTTTAGATCAAGGATTTCTCAAAGGACCTAAAAAAACGAAAGGAAAATACTAGGGAAAACTTAGCTGTTTTGATTAATTATTTTTACCTTTCTCTCCACAACTCCATCCCCAAATCCTTCAACAAAATAAAGCCTCGAAGACTAGAAGATTCCTCAACTCCTTCAGAGAATTAGGCATTCCTTTTCTTCCAAATGCGCAGTAGAAGAATAAACAAGGGTAAGCCTGGTCAGGTTCTTGAGGGTATTTTATTTGAGATTGGTTATGAGCTCCCACTACGTTAAAGGATTGTTATGTGTGTAATGGGCTCTTGCCACTTGTCTCTCTCTCTGGCATATATTCTACATTGAACTTTGTAAGCACAGTCATAATATCGCGCCTCTAAGATGCATGGGGAATGATTGAGACTAGAAATTTTGATATCGACTTTTCAGTCAGGGGGATGGCTAGGATACTTATACTGGGTTGTGCCTCTAAGATGCATAGTGAATGATTGAGACTAAAACTTTCGATATCAACTTTTCAGTCATGGGGGATAGCTAGGATACAGGATACTTAAACTGGGTTGGGCCAGACTCATTTACGTTCTCTTGCAGATTCTGCTTTTAGCATCCACTGCAGCTCATATCTGTCAGATTTAATTTGATCGGGTTATGGAACTTTGTTGTTCAATAATATCAGTTTTTTTATTGAATAATTTGAATCTGAATATTGAACTTTGTTGCTCGACTAAATACACGGGGATTGTCTGGTTCACGTGGCAAGCATTTACTGTAGATTAATTACAGTTTATCCTTTTTCCTTTGGTGCCAGCTTTGTTTCAGATTATCCGGACAGCAACCAGTGGAGGCATGGCTTGAATGATGACGAGTTACCCATTTCGCAGTGAGTTCTAGCAGCCGTAGTATTTTGTGATACTACTTGATCTGTTGTTTTTGTTTTTGGTTCAACTTTTATTGTCACTTCAAAGTTGCCCTTGTCTAGTGAAACAATCATGTAATTCTCTGTGTGGATGTTTTTTTTTTCTCTCTGTAAATTTAGGAACCTTAAGAACATGAAATGAGTTTACTCCATTATTTGTAGTACCTTTCGGAACTTTTTTGCTATTAACACTGTTTTTGTTCTCCCATTTGGTGTCTATGCTCTTCTCCCCTGGTGCTTATTCTCCATCGAGTACAATTCTGTTCACCCGCTCTAGGGGCTCACACCGAGCCCCACTTTGATTATTTGATCGGTTCAATTTGTTCGACATTATTTTTTAACTACTCCTGGGATCATGTAGTTTGTGATTGGATGTAACTATTAAGATTAAAATTCAATTGGATGTTTTCGTTCTTCTCTTTTAGCAATGGAAGATCACTGTGTTAATGGGATGCCAGTCAATAATGTTATGCTTATGAATGAGCTGCTTATTGTTGTTTTCAATCTCCATGCCACTCTCTCTCAATGAAGAGGGGACTCTAAGCCATCACCGTTATCATAAAGATTTTGAAATATTTACCTTGATGTAATTGTATTTGTTATTTATTTGCATCTATTAGTTTTATCTGCCGAAGTTACTTTTTTTCAATGATATGTTAATTGAATGAAATCTTAATAAATATGAATTGATGTAGATATAATTATTAGACCAATCTCATTTTTTATCCGAGAAAGTAATTTGAAACTATTACTATATACTACAACATTATATACTATATTACAGAAAATAGAGAATATACCAGGATTGAATTTTTTGTCTAAAATCTAGACACAAATTTTGAAGCAAAACAAGTGTTATTTGGTTAAACATAAAACATACATAAATAAACACAATATATATTAATACATTGTTTATATAAAAATACATAAATATACACATACACGCGGGTACACACATATAATATATATATATATATATATATATATATATATATATCTCTCTTTGAGTGCAAATTTGAATATAAAATGGAAAATCTCCATTCCCTACTGGTTTGGACTAATCAATATGGAATTGAAAAGAAAAAGAAATGAAACTTAATGAGGTCAAACTTAAATAAGTATTATTAAGTTTTTTTAAATAATTAATTTAGTTTGACAATAACGTGTTCTTATGGATGGATGTGCGAGCCAATTTCGTGAGAATAGAGCTGACCTAAGAAATGCGATTTTAGTGAAAAACTGATCTGAGAATGACAGTTCATGTAACAGTCGTGGCGAAAAAGACGATTTAGCTAGTTGTTGAACTGAGGAAGACGGTTACCAATCTCAAGTTGGAGCCCTGAAAATCTCGGGATAAGTTCTAAATGAATAAAGATGAGGAATCTTAGACTAATTTAACTTATAATGAGGATTTTGTAGACGGTGGAAGATAATTTTTTGGAGAGATCAAGTCAATTTGATCTTGTGAGTGGCAATTAGAAAGCAGTCGTAGTTCGATTCTATTGGGGAACTAGAAAGGATTAGTGTGTTCGGTTGAGTGTTTCTGAAACGATTTTTGAAAAAAAAAAATTCTAATATGTTATTTGGTATAAGTGTTTCAGAAACAATTTGGAAGTTAAAGTGATGTGTGTGTATCATTTTTGTAGAACATTAGCCATTACTCAGAAAGAATCTTGTGATCCCCATTTTGATTTAATTATGAAAGTACTATTCTGCCACAACAGCTGTGGATTATTTAATGATTTATTATCTTACAAATTATATGTTTTAAAAGAGAAAAATTAAATCCTGCTGGCGATTGAGGTATTAATTGAGAAAATCATCTCATTCACATAAAAAAAAAGAAAAAAAAAATATATATATATTATATCTTTTCACGCTCATTTTTTTTATTATTCACATTTTATTTTGTGTTTATTCATATAAATTTATAATATTATCTTTTAGTTTTAAAAAGATAAATCAATAAAAGAATAATTTAAATTAGGAAACACTCAAAAAAAATTTCAAATATTTTTCTGAACTTGTTTGGAAATTTTTTTTTCAAATATTTTTATTTTTTACCAAATAACATCATTTTTCTATAAAAGAAGAGAGATAGAGACACTTCGAAAATGTCAAAAAAATTTAACTCTCAAATTTTTTCAGAAATATTTACACCAAACAATATTTCAGAATTTTTTTTTTCAAAAATCGTTTCAGAAACACTCAACCAAACACACCATAACTCTTAATTTGGCCTAACTTAATAAGTAAGTTTTGTCTCTATTCAATTTTTTTTCGTATTTGTTATTTTGGTTTTAATTTTGTGTAAATTATTAGTCCGTCTCATTGATACGAATTTAAAAAATATAAAATTATGTTTAAAGGTTAAAAAAAATCACTAAAGTCGACGAATAAGCACAAAAAATTTTATTTTTAGATTATTTTTATATTTTTATTTTTTTTAATTTAGTTAATTATTTATAATTTTTTTAAAATCTCTTAGCAAAATTAACCAATAATCTAAAAAAATTATAAAAAAATTTCACACAAAAATAAAAAAATAATCAAATAGTCAACTCTGGCCGAGGCTTATAAGTTTATATGTATCAAGATAAAAAATTGTACAGGAGAATAAATAGGAGAGGGCAAAAATTAAATTAAGTTTATCTATTTATTTTCCTTTCCTATTAAGGACCAAATTAAACGAGGAAAAAATATAAAAATATTTTATCTTGTTTTTCCGCTTTTGTTTTTTCAAGTTTCAAACCCACCTTATCTCCCTCCCTCCCTCTTCTTCGAATCTAGGGTTCTTGCGTATCTTCTGGTGATTGAGCTTTGTTGCAGTCTAATGGATGCCCTAGACTCCGTGTCTCCGTCCTCGATCCCTTGAGAGAATTCGCCAAGGACATCACTCACCTCGTCAACAGGTGTCACAAGCCCGATAAAAAAGGCATATACACGTGTATATATGTGTGTATATTGGTGTACGCACGTACGTACGTATGTAACAATCTGCACTGATGCTTTGAAATTTCAAACTTTAGTTCTTATTAGCATAATTTGTGTAGAATTCACAAAAGTCGCATTCCGTGTGGCGTTCGGCTTCGAAGTGATGGGGTTCGTCAGGTTTTTTCGTGAAGCTGATCTTCATACCCATCAACAACATCATCGTTGGTTCCGCATAGGTGATCAATACTTCTGCATACCGATATCCTTCCTTTGTTGGATCGTTTTACTTGCTCAATTTAATACTGTTTTTTCTTTATTTCTTCGTTCTGTTTTTCCCCTTCAAAATCTCATTACGTGATTCACTGCACAATGTACACTGTTCTGAAGTTGAGCCGGATGTGTTTACTATATACTGTTCTCAGTTATGGAGGGTTACTTTGCCAATTCTAGTCTTGAAATAAAATTTGTATCTGTTAGCAGTGGCGACTAGAAATTTCACACAGCGAGGGCACAATGTTGATAACAATCATGAAAATTTGTTTTCATAATAAACCATGACGACGCATTACTGAATCTATATATCATGACTGACCACAAAATAAGTTCAAATATTTATCGATAAAATTTTCAAGGTATATATTTACAATATACCTCAATGATTTTTCAAAACGAAATGGTTCTATCAATAACTCTCTTTCAAATTTTATCTCTGTATTAAAATTATATTTATAAGACCTAAATGTTGCAACTAGGCACGCAATTTATATCTTACAATCGTAAATCAACCAATATTATAGAGCGAAATCTGAGGTTAAAAGTTGAAGTTACCCTTTTTATTTTTTCAGTTATGTGCAATGGTGATATGTTCTAATTTAAAAATTAAGGTCCTCTCATATGATATCGTCCAGTGGGAAGCAAAATTTGACCCAGTATGGTTCTACTTGATAATTCAAGTCGTTCAGTTTATAAGTCTAGAACTGCTTAATTGGACGTGCACATCATTTAGAAGATATCTAAAAATAATTATACGTTTTTTAAAATTTTGAGTGGGGACACATGACCCACTTGCCCCTAATTGGGTCCACCTCTGTCTGTTAGGTTAGATTGTCTATTTTGTCGGCTATGTGAACAAAGTACTGACCAATGAAAACAGCCAAAAAAAAAAAAAAACTGTATCTTAACAGTCGCATTTGATGTAATAGGGAGGGTTACATTCTAATTGAAACGTATATTTGATGCATAGCCGTCTAGATTTTTGAGGGAAAGAAGAGAAACATGTCTAACTTATATATTTTATATTTTTGTCTAATCTAGACTTCTTGGCAACCAATCTCTGAAAACTTTCACAATATAAATTATGTTGACTTGTGGATTCTGGATAAATTGCTTTTGAGTTTTTTTTCTTCTAAATTTTATGTCTACTTGTTCTAGCTAATGGCTGCCAATAGTATCTCAATTCATATATCATCAAGAATAGATTATGGGGGCAACAAGTAGTCGCGATGCTGATCAAATTTTAGGGATGATGAGTTGATATTTCTAACACAGTGCAGAATGATGATAATCCTATATTGGCTTATGAGCAATCCGTTAGAGCCTAGTATTAAATTACATATATACGAGTATTCATGTGGTTGAAGATTATGGACAGGAGTGTACGATTTTAAATGTGGTCTACGCGTTGATGTTGATACATGGGTGGCAACTTTGAAAAGTTTTGGAATATTCCTTAAAAGAACTTGAATAGAGGATCACCTTTATCTCTGTACTTACCCATGTTCCTCAAGCATGCTCGACAGTCCAAAACTATTGCTTTCAAGTGGCATCAATGTGCTTTTTATACTCCATATGGATCTGATGCCTGCTCAAGTTAAGTTTATTTAGTTTAATGACTTCTCGATTCCCAGATGAGAAATTATGAAACCAAACCTCTTGAAGATATCATTTTATGGACCTGGCTAAATTTTTTGGACAACCCCATCAGTTTGTTTTTGACCTTTACCTTTCCGTCAATGGATTCATTGCCATCACAAAAAAATCATGATTGTGACAAATTTGAAAGTTTTAGGGTTTAACTATGAACCTTTTTGCTGAAATCTGACACATGTTTTGTTTTAAGTTTTTCTGTTTAAAATATCTGAGATGCTATTATGGTTTGCTTGTGTTAAACATAGGCGTGAGCAATTGCCAACCTGCACAGGTAGACATATATAGATTCAAGAACTACTAAATTATGTCTCCTGTCTTTCTAAAAGTCCACGTCTCCTTTGAACCGGTTATGATAGAGGAGGGCTTTGGAGGGAAGAAACGGCTTTGAGCTGTTGGTTGCACATATAACTTGTTCTCTGTGGTTTAAGCTTCTGTTCTTACCTCTGCTTTCTACTTCCTTTTGTACAAGTCCGAACTGTGAGGTTAAAAAACATTTTGAACTGACAAAACAAGACTTCTTATCTGGTTTTATGGATTGCTGTTATTTATTTATCTGTGAAATGGAACGCTTCCTCTCTATCGTTTTCTGAACATAGGTGAATAGGTTTTATGAGTTGTTGGGTTTGTTTTTGCGTGCCTGATCTTTGAGTTTGAAGTTGGGACTGACGTCTTTTGTAAATCTGCAGGTTTTGTGGAAGTTGAAAACTTTGCAGATGAATGGCAAGAGTCGTTACAGTACAAAATGGATTGAGGAGAGCGTTACTTCTATAGTTTTTAGGCTTTTCTTTTTATATATTCCTTACTCCCATGTAAAACTTGGTAGGCTCTGGGGATACCTTCTAATTTAAGTCTCAATTTCATGCTTTATGATCTTGTATTCTTATCGGCGTAATTTTTTTTAGTGGGTTAGTCTGTTGACCTTTTAACTCTTTTAATTTTGGCAAGGTTCAAATTAGACTCCCCTAATTGATTTAGTGCCAATAGGAACTTGGCCTTGAGAGGTCTGAATGAGATTTTGGAGGGGAAAAGAGTTACTTTATTAAGCTTCAATTTTCAGCTTGGAAGCTGGAGCTAATTTGGACAAAAAGTGGAATATCAGTTGCGTTATATGACTTTTGGAGATACCATTCCACCACAGCATGCAATTCAGGTGCTCGACGAATTGACCAATAGGACTGCAGTTATAAGTACTGGTTTTGGATAGCATGAAATGTGGGCTGCTCAATTTTACAAGTCCAACAGGACTAGGCAGCGCTGGACAAAGGGAGGATTAGGTGCTATGGTCATTGGATTGCCTGCGGCAAGTGCTGCTGCTGTTGCTAGACCTAATGCTGTTCTTGTGCGCATTGATGGGAATGGAAGTTCTACGATGAATGTCCACGAGTTGACTAACGTCAGGGTGGATATTCTTCCCATTAAGATAATGCTACTGAATAATCAGCATCTGGGTGTGATTGTCCAATGGGGATCTGTTCTACAAGGCTAATAGGGCTCACATGTATGTGGATACCCCATTTAGAGAGTCAGAATTTTTTGCGAACATGTTGAATTTTGCAAAGGCCACAATTAAGAAGATGTAGGATACCCCGTAGCCATACTCACTGAAAGTTTTCATCCTATGATCCCTGGCTTGGGAGCCTTAAAAAATGTGAATATTGAGGGTGACGGGAGATCAACATATTGATCTTCTAAAGCAGTGAATATCAAGTTCAGGCACTTTATATAAAAAGTCTGCGCTCAGCAAAAAGGTGCAACCCTGATTTATTTGTTCAATTAGTTAGTATACAAGGTACTGTTCACCTCTATTTTTGCAGGTTCTCTTTTGTCTAAAGTTGGTTAGCAATCTTGATGATATCTGTTTTTTTGTTTATTTGTTATTGGAATCTAATTGCCAGTTTATGGAGTATTGTGTTATTTACCAGATTGGCTTCATTTCTTATCAGGCTTTTGAATTTGGTGACTTGTGTCAGACTGTATAAGCTCGGGTTGTTGGCCTATTTGAGAAAGTACAAGTTTTGAGGGTGGTAACCTCCAAATGTACAGGTTTTCAAGTTGGAAGCGGAGTTCTGCAAATTATAAATGGCAGTGTAACATAATGAGATGAAGATGATTCCGTTGAAAAGCTTTAGTCTTTGTTTCACAATTGTTATTGCCTTCCAGTCTTCTTACACTGACAGGTTTTTGACCCCAATCTCGTGATGCTATTACCCTTATAAGCTTCCAAGCCTTTGGTTGGGAAGCTGTTACTTCTCAATAGAAGATCAAGATTCAGCTTATAAGCCTCAAGGTACAGCTAGAGATGGTGATTGATACCAAATTGAAACTGAACTAGCTTGACATGGCCTAGGCTCGTGTTGGTATTAGGTCCTCGCTAGCTGGTTGGTGGGCTGGTTTTGGTTGAAGCTCTAAAGTCTGAATATGAAACGTAACTACTGAGAAAAAATGTGCAAATTATATGTACTACTAGGAAATTAAAATGTTAATTTCGTACCAATCTTACTAAAAACAGGTGTCAAGTATCGGTTTTGTCCATGTTATAAGTAAGAATCCAGGACATTGTACCAACATGTTTCCAAACTAGGAATAAACTGAACATTGGGGACTCCCTGTAGTGTAGAGGTTAGGATGGTCATATCTCTGATGAATCTGCAATGATAATATTCCAGGAACATCAATGATTCTCCCCATGGCCTGTCATGTCCAGTTTCCTTGTTCAGATTGGCATCTTGGAGAGATGCTGTCATGAACCATACTTTTTTCTGTTTATAATATCAGTTGGAATTAGTTTAATCTGTTTGCTATACATTTGTTTTAACTGATTAAGAATCAACTATGGAGGTTCATGGTGATAGACCCTGCATATCCATTTCGAGAATGAAGAGGCAATATAGTTCTTGTGTTTTGGCTGGATGAGATGATATAGTAGTTGATTCATGCTTGAGTGAGAGGAAATCTGTTCGGCCCTTGTCTGGTCCATCGAGTAAATTACTTGATTTTCTCTAGGCAATTTTGTTTGAACCTCACATTGTTGTGTTGAGCCCCACTTACAAGCTTGCATCGGGGGATTATGTATACAATAGGAGCAATGAACCAAATGACATTTCCTTTGACGGTTTGACCAGCCCTTGTGTGAGATATTTAAAAAGCTGGCGCAAAAAAAGTTTCCAACGTTGCATGAAATTGCACGAGTTTGTGGTTACCATTATTTTGTGTTTGTGCAGAAATATAAATGCTGTGACATGTTCTGTTTGAAGCAAACCCGAGTTTTAACAAAAGATGGGTTAAAGTCATTTTTGAGGTTTCATTAATTTGCAGCCTTGCAGGAAGGAGAGCAGGTGCCAAATTATCTTGTATAGAAGACATATAATCCGAGCCACCATCCTAGGTAAGCCACAGCAAGTGATCTTTCTGGTGATTCTATTTTTTTATGGGACTTAGGACTCTCAGTTTAACCATTCAATGTGCTGTTTGCTACAACAGCCGTCCCAGTTTTGAACTTCATTATGCAGAAGTGCGTAAATTCTACTTCACTATATTATCCAGATTATATACTTTGAAAATGCTTAAAACAGTCCTCTCGACTACACCTAATGTTACAGAAGTGCGATGGTATACGTGAAATTTTTCAGTAACATGCGAAAGTGCGTTGAAAGTAGGAAATGTGCATGGGGAATCCCATCACCTTATTGACAGTCCAGTGGGCTGTTTTTAACAACACCCTATACAATTTCATACAAGCATGTTACTCGTATCCCTGAGCTGAAATTGTTGTATCAAATGATTCTCTTCTAACCAGAAGGCAGGTAATCTTCAAAGGATCAGCACGACTATTATCAGGACTACACAGCACAAAATCAGGCCTATGAAGTGCGAGGTTCAACCGGTCCTCTCCCACGACCGAGGTGGTTGCATCAAGCAAAACATGCCACGAGTTCCGATGAGCTTCTGAAACCCAATGCATAGAGTAACGTGTCCCATTCACATCTATTGGGTAAGAAAACAGCCCTTTGGGACTATGCTTCAATTTCTTCCTAAAATACTGACTTAGTTGTGATCCCTTTATCCTCAAATCCAGCCAAGTTTCCGGCGCTAAAATCACTTTTGATTCCTTATAACTCGCAAATTCCCTTATGTAGTCAGATTCTTCACCAATAATAGTCATATAGCAGTTTCCTTTGAAGAAAGGGTAACTCTCCCCTACTAACATCATTGCATCTTTGTAGGTTGAAGTGAAGAGAACAAGGTACTCTTCATCCGGTAATCCGCAGTGCTTCAAAACTTTATTCCTTGCTTGGATTTCTGGTATGGAAATAAAACTCCCTGGAAAAGATGATTTCTTGGTTAAAATGTCGAGCAATCTTGATGCCTCCAACTGGGTTTTGTCTAGATCAGGGAGATTGGTTCCAAATGAGGGTGTGGCTGAGGTGTCTCTGAAACTGCCACGTGGCGATTTTCGCTTGTCATCTTGTGAGGATTCTAAAGGTTCTTCTTTGATGCAGAGATTGTAGAGGTCAGTCTTTTCTCCCCCTTCAACCAAGGCATTGGAGTATTCTGGGTATTTTGCTAGGACATATTGTTCAACATATTGCATTTCAGTTGGTGTGATTGGGCCTGACCATCTTAGATCAAGGCCGTGGAGTGTCGATATAGCTTCGGCCACTATGTGAGCAGGTATGACTGCGTTAGCTTTCTGTTTTTTCAACCAAGTTTGTTTTCATAATTAGAAAAACGTTGTAGAATCCGGAGGAATCTATAGGCATGGAAATTATCAGTTGAGATTGGAAATTACCTTGAAGACCATGCTGTTTGGTCTGTTGTTTTGAATTGATGGCATGGGATTAGAAGCATATAGGGACTTTCTTAAGTCGCCCTCCACTGTCGCCTGATTTGTTGTCAATATCATTAGGATTCTTGTAAAGCTACAGGCAAAGAAAACTTTATACTGTGTTTGGATCTTTTGGTTGCGAAGGGCGTTCTGGATTATAAGCACAAGGATTGGAAAATAAGATTAAATTTAGGTATCTTCTTAGGGTATCCTTTACCTTCTTATATCCGTTCACAAATTCATGATCCAAACACAGCTTCAAAAACATAATTGAACTGGGGAGAAAGTCAGGGTTTTGCTTTGAATTATGCATGCATTTTTTTCTCGCAAGTAACTGTTGTCTTGAGATATGAGTTCTTACCTTAGATGTGGTATGCAATATGATCTGTTGCTCAGGGCTCCTCCCCATCATGTCTTAGCTCTTTCTTTCTCCCAAATAGACAATTTATGTAGCGATAACCCAAACCTAGGAAGAAAGAGATGAAACGAGGGGCAGAAAACAGGTGTATGTGGAAAAAAGAGAGCTACAAAGTGAGCTGAATTGTGTCTAGGATATGAGGAGGACTAGACAAAGACGAAGGAAGAGAGACCAAAGAAGAGAATAGGATTACAAACTAAATTGATTGAACTTTCTTGTTGTAGACGAGAAGGTACACTTAAAGTGACAACAACAATTTATACAATGAGGAATTTTGAAACTGTGAGTTTAATCTTGAGTCCTTGACTTTTGTATGGGTTGGGAATGTAAAGCTTACAAGTTTACTTTATTGCACTTGGCTTACGGCATCCTATTACTGTAGCAAAGAGAATAAGCATTGGTAGATGGACTCACTGGTACTCAATACTACATTTCATGCCACCCACTAGAACCTTTTTCAATATGTTTTTTTTTCATTCTATTTTTTCCGTATACACAACTATTAAGCTTAAGCTTGGCTGGTTGAATCCTGTGGTCATAAATACAAGGGAAGAAACTTTCGGTAGAATCAGTACATGTAATTCAAGAGTGTGCCAAACTCTGGTGGTTGTACCGACAAAATGTCAACTATGTTTCATTGGCTCTGGAGTCTTGAATTAGTCAGCCCTTGAATTTGAGATGTGCATCACACACCCCCCTAGTCTCCTTTGGGATTGGGGGTTAGGCTAAACCTTTGATTACGACCGTTAGCATCTTTCATTTGAATCACTGTTAACAACAAGCCACAAATGATAGTTTACTCATGGAGATCAACATCACATAATGAATTTAAAAATATGAATAGAAAGTGACTGCTAGAGAATTCTAGAAGAGAGATTGGATGGTACTCATTGGTGGTATTTGACTTTTTTGAGAAACAGGTTTTGGATGGGTAACTAAGGTAGGAGTGAATTTGATAATCTCTAGCATAAGGATTTTGTTACCATGTGAGGTGCAGGTGGTGATGATCGCCCCGGGGTATGCGCTAGCGCCCTTGATAGGCACTCCAGAACCTGCCAAGCCCAAACACTTTGCCGGGCATCATGAATCAGTGTTGCACCAGTGTTGCACCACTTGGCGGACACCTACACTTTTCTGAATGTATGGTACTTGAATCAAAAGGGTGAAATATTGTTCTTAACATTTTACATTAGGACAAATCTGCCAACACTCTAGAACACGGTACGGCACTCTTAAGACATTTATGGGGGACTTCCTTTCATAAGTTAGATGATGGTTACTAAATATGAACATTCGTGTGGGTGATAAAAAAAATTTGTTTAAATAATTTTACAAATTAGATACTGACGAATGTAGAAAAGACTAGGAATTTTGAAATTAATCGGAGGATTGTTTTATATTATGTATTTCTATAATAAGATACACATATAAACGTATGTCTAAGTACCGTTCTCTCTAATTTATGGAGATTTGTGTATCGAAATGTAGGTGTCATGTTGTGATATGTCATGTGTCCATTCGGTTCTACATAGGAGTTTGTTGATTTAAAAACAAAAAAACAAATGAAGATTGTAGGCGAAATAAAAAACTTCATTGATGCAGTCTTTTTTTCCCTTTTCCTTTTTGTTTAATGGAAAACTCAGTCCTAGACTCATAATAATTAGTTTGTGAGGAACCATGGGTTTTTAAAATCTATCTGGAATGCCTATGAAGTCATTGTTAAGTTCGACCACTAAACAAATTTTTTGATTAACAGTATAGTGTTCTTGCAAGTTGAAATTTAGAAGTCATTAACAATTCCCCAGTTGGATGTAAACAATGCGCACAGAGAGAGAGAGAGAGAGAGAGAGAGTCCCTTTCAAGATGAGCTTCCCAGAAAGTTATATTCTTGGAACTTCAGTACAAGGTCAGTTCAGACTGGGTTGTAAAATGTCAACTACTCTTTGATGTGAGACATATTGAATAAAAACGATTTGGAAAGTGATTTTCAAACATCTATTTTGTTCAGTTGCTTCATTTTTTCTTGTTCATATTATACAAAGTTATTGAAATGTTTTTTTTATTAAATACTCTTCTTTGAGCACAAAATTATTTAATAGAAGGATATTTTAATAACTTTGTAAGTTTGTATAATAGGAAAAAAAAATTAATGCAACTGGACAAAAATAGTGTGTGAAAATCAAATTCCAAATGTTTACTGTTTGATGTGAGTCATATTGAATTCAATAATATTGGTTACAGAGTGCTCTCTCTCCCGTGATTTTGTAATTTGGTTGAGTATTTTCAACAAAAATGTCAAATTCAATGTGGCAATTTAGTTTTTAAAAAATGATATCAAAATTAAAGTTATCAATCTCGTATCGGCGAGCGTATCGATTTTGTTATTAGTATAATATGTATCGGTATTGGTGTGTATTGGCGTACTATTTTGAATTTATCGCTAAAATTAATACACATTTCTGAAATTATACTTTTTTAACAAAAAAATGCATTGTGTATGTAAAATAAAGTTTCACAATTTAAAAATAAATTACAAAACATAAAATGGGATAATTTAAATTAATTTATGTGTAATAACTCAAAAAATAATTAATTAAATTAAAAAAATAGACGGGTATGTTAAGGTACTGGTCAGTATCGACCGGAATGGGTCAGAACATCCTAGAACAAATTGAAACAAGCCGGGACAATACGTTGGTGGTCTTGTACCGTTACAAGATCAGAACTGGACATACTGACCTATATCGCCCGGTACGGTACAGGATTAATAATTTTGATCAAAATTAATTCCAACAAAAATATTAAAAGTATTATCAAATTCTATGTGTCGATTGAAAACGTTACTTGATGTTTTATATTTTTTTGCTTTAAATACCTTAATTTTAAATATTTTTTTGCCTTAAATGTCTTATGTTGACATTTTTGTTGAATATCAAAAAATTTGAATGTTAAATTTAAAATTGTTGAATTATCACATAAGCCATTAAAAAAATTTGATATATTTTTTAGAGATACACTTATCATGCAGTGCTTTTCGCACTCTTTTTACCTTCTGCATTTCTTGTTTTGTCATCATTCTTACACTACTGCGCTTTAGTTGATTTCCTGTAACAGGAAGGGGTAATGTAATAAGAGAAAACTCTATAAACACAATTTTGATGCATAAATTTGAATATAAGTGTGTTTAAAATCGTTTAATGTATATAAAATTTACATAATAGAAAACTCTATATGCATTTAATGATTTTAGACATATCTGTGTTTAAATTTGTACACTAAAGTTGTGTGTAGACTTGCTCATGTAATAAATCCTTGTGACAAGGGCAAACAAGTACACAAGTCATTTTTCTTAAAATATTTTCTTCAATAAATGAACCAACAGAATATACTGAGATGATACTTTAATCAGCAGCTCATTTGTTGAAGAGCCGTTGCTATTCATCACCATTTATTTATCATTTTATATGTATGACCGGATACGAGTTTTTATTCTTTCGTCAAGGTCTTGCAATGTCCGTAAGATTAAATTAGATAAAAACGAACTTTCATTATGATGAGATTGAAGAAGCTAAAATGGTTTAACAGAGTTATGCTTAAAATAAATGCAACAGTTAAGAATATATATATATATATATATATATATATATAAATTATTTATTTATGGTGCATACCAATGCTTTTGGTGCTTTCTGTTATAATTTTCGATCAGATGATACAATCCAAGTAGTCAAAAACTGTACAACGGATCTATTTTTTAAAATTTCCACTGAATTAAGAACAGATGAGCTTTTGATGAGAGCTAAGTTACTAGAAAGATAATTATCGGTTCAAAGACGTAAGGTGATTTACGAGCAATAAATTCATACAAAAATATTATTTACAACATTTTCAATGATGTTTGCAGTGATCGGTCTACTAAAAGAATCCCGATCTTTTCTCTCTCTTCAATTTAATTTAATGTCGACAATGAAACAAGATCGGAGATGATGAAAGTGATGGTCATAATTATGTATTCTTATAATAATCTTCTTCAATCCAAGAGGTTGTCCAAGTAGCAATCAAAATAAAACGTAAATCCAAATATCCTGAAATCAAATCTTGACAATTATATATTTGGGACCATTGAAAGTTTATCTAGACGTTAATTTCAGAACTCCAAAAACTAATCGACAATTGGTAGAGTATATCATAAACTGGCCGGATACCTCGATTGTCAAAAAAAATAAAAATAATCTTCTTCTAAAAATTTGTTAATGCTCAGATTTAAGAGCAAATTACAACCAGTACAGACCAATAAAGAGCAGGTGCTTAGGGATAACTTAAAACCGTAACATGTATCAATAATTTTCGTCTATGCTCGTTCAAATCTCACCTGTTGAGCAGTGTCTAAAAAGAATTCATGCTGCACCAAATGACTAATGATTTTTGGCATCAACAGGAAAATCCCAGACAAAATTGAAACAATAGCCATCCCATTCTATTTCCTCGATCGATCCCAGAGCCGGGAAAGAAAAAAGAAACATCAGTTTTTCTCAACTGCACTAATTTCAAACTCAGATTAGCTGTCCTGTATCACAGATGATAAAAAACTGTCGGGTTTTTGTAACAAAATGAACACGGGTCGTGAATGTACTACAGGCAACCAAGTTGATGCATTAATTTTTGTACAAATTTATGTAAACTAATTCCCATTCGGGTGAGTCCCTCAATTACCTTGCTATTTGTAGAAGAATCTTAGCCCACCGTGTCTCCAAATCTAAGTTCGTCAAGTATCATTAATCGTCTCTGTTCGCTGCAACAGGAGAAGGAATTATGTCAGCTTGACAAACTCAACTCTCAAACTAAAGGTGATGACAAAGAAAGGAGAGAAAACAATCCCTAGTGTGCAAGTAAAAAAGTGCACCATTGTACCATTCGTTTGCTAACGTAAGGCTGTATCTCGATGGATGTCTCTGACTGAGTTTCACCCTTTTGTGAGTTTTCGTTCTCCGCCTGAAATTCTTTCCTAGATTCCTTTCGACTACCAGATTGCCAAACTCTACCGAAATTAGGGAGCCAGTTAGCATCAAAATTATTGGTGGCAATCTCTCCTCGCTTTTCCATCTCCAGCTCAATCTTTCTCTTCTCAGCCCAAGCAGCTCCCACTCGTTTTGGATTCAATTTCTGGGACTTCCCTGACTTTTTGAGAGAAGAAGCAAGATTGCTCTTTCCTAGTCCTTTTAATTTACCATTTCCTAGATTTTCTTCAGTTGCATCAAACCAGGGAGGCGGTGCCCCAGAATGCACATTTCCTTTAGCTTCTTGAACTATTGCAGAGATCTCAGTCAGATTATGCAGCCCTGACGTGAAAAAGAGAGGAGAAGTGAGCAATGCTGTAAAAAAAAAACACTACACAACACCACCACATCTATCTCCTTCTGGGCTAAGTGACAAATGTGAGTTCTCCGTCATACAATGTCCATAATTCCACCCAGAAAATATGTATATAATCAAATCCCAAGGATTTATTAGAATTAAGGCTAAAAAAATGTATTAGGTAAGATGTATACCCTGAAAACTGCCCTCTCTATTAACCATTCTCTCATCTGGGTGTGCCTGGTACATCTAAATCAAGAATATTAAATGTTTGCCAATAGTATGATAACATATATATCAGAACATTTGAAAGAGTTTATTCAAAATCCATAATGAAACAGTTGATTACCAGGAAAAAAGCAAGACCGGAAATCTTCATAAAGCAGTATCATGATATAGGTATGTAGTGGTGAAAAAGTTTTTTAATGTTATGACAGGACATCAAAACATTGACACAAGACAAACTTCTAACAATATAAAACGTCGTTCCGAATATCTGATGTAATGTGGGCACAAGACTCCAAAATAAGGAATAGCAACAAAACAATACATTGTGACGTCGAACATTCTCCTTGATCCTGCCACTCTCCCACAATCGAGTCTTGCAAGTGAATCTGAGGGAGTTTATGTCATTTCTCAAATGTTAAAATCTGAATGGACAATTTCTTGATTGATTTGCAAATAATGTTATGTACCGAAGAGATCTAGTCTAATAGTTTTCAATCTATTGATCGTGGCTTAGGTCCTGAATGTATCCTCCTCCGTCCCGCATATATGGAAAATCGGACTTTTTTACGGTTGGATGCGCTTGTCCAGCTAAAAAGTTAGGTATACATATAAATGAAAACACGACAAAGATATCACCTGAGGAAATACTATAAACTACAGAATCAAAAGAGAGGTATTCCCATGCTTATCCTCAATTGTGGCACCTCTAGCTTCTTCCGATGTTCATACTTATCTTCCCATGCTTTTCTCTCTGCTTATAGCCCATCCAAAAGTCCTCATTTGAAGAGCCCGTGAATTGCACACTGAAAACTTTAGGTATTCTCTTCTCATTTATAACAACACACTAGTTTAACTGGCTTTCATTTTCTTTGCTCTTGAAACTCTTATACGGTCTACGTAAAACTCAACCCAAAAGCAGCTGTTGAAGTAACGTGCCCTCACACTTATATACGTCACATTACTTTCACACTCAGGTGATATAGAACTTTGCTTTCGGTTGTCTCCTTGCAGAATCTAACAGAGTGCTACTTAATAACTCACCCATGCAGAACCTAACAGAGTGCTACTTAATAACTCACCCAGTGACAGCATCCCCATCGCAACTTCCCATTCTTGATGGAATTGGTATGCAAGTCAAGTTCAGTAAAACTGAAATACTGGGATGCCATGCACTTGGTTCTTTGCTAGGATACTAAAAAGCAAATAACCATACAACACGTCTACCCATAACCTACATGTTGGTGGTTCCACACACACACTCACTACAACAATTTCTTACCCAATTCAAAAGGTAAATAAGCACAATATCCTGTTCGCTCTCTCCCAACTTTAATATTGCAATAAAACATCAAGCAACTGAATGAAATGGCAGGGAAATCTTTAATCTCAACTAAAATAAATTCATCCAGAAGAAGTTCCCCTACTCTATAAGTAACAAACTGTCATGTGTCTAGGCATAATTGAACTTTCTAATGTAGTTCACAGTGGTGGATTTTTAACCAAAACACCTATGAATAATCCCTTAACATGTCTCATCTGTGATAGGATTGTTAGGTTACCAATTGTCCCAAAAGCTTAAGCTGTTAAGAAATGGGTCCAACATGCATCTCAAGCTATTCAAGACCCTTGCTCATGTGCGATCCCATCTTACATGCGGAGATGCAATTATCCATGATGTAGCTAAAAAGAATACGAAGTGGATAAACAGAATGCAAACAACAAACAAATGCAAACGCGATCTATGATTCAAAGATTCAGGATACAAGAATTAAAGAGATCAATTTCTCAAAATTCGCGTTCATGTAGGATATTATACTTGATAAGAATTAAAGTTTAACATATAAGAGTTAATAACATTATAAAGATGTTGAGCACGCCTATTGACTCCTACCTAATGATAGGTAATCAATGGAAACAAGGTATCTTAGCATTAAACATATCTAGCGTGATTATTTTCATGTTTCATATCTAGCATGATTATTTTCATGTTTCATAAAATTGAGAAAAAGTCTTACAACATGCTCTAAATGAATTTAGTTTTCTAATCAACAACAAATTAATAAATTTTGCATGGGAATATACTTTTTTGAACTTACCATTCTATGAAGTTAAAATCTTGCTTTTCCCAAAAAATAGAGGTAGAAGTGGTTTCACATTCATCGAATACAACAATTATTATATTTGCATAATTCGAATCGTCAATCGAACCGTAGATCGTATGATTCATCCCCAATTCTATCTAAATCTTGATTCACATAAAGATTCATATCATTTTTCTATGAATCGTGAGCCAAATCGTGAATCTTGTATTTTGACAACCATGAAAACTGCCTAACCGGAAATTGAATAATTTTCTCTCTTAGTTCTCGCCACTTCTTCATCTCTAAAAACCAGAGGATAATTCTCTACCACTTTCAATTTCCCTTGGTTGTTTTAAACACCTAGTCTTCTGTTCTCTTTATCTCCTGGACTCCTATCCTCAAAAGATTAAGCTTAAGGACCTAATTTCCAATGTTTCACATCCTTTTCCATGTTACAATACGTCGGTACATACTACCACAATTATGGTCCAAGTGGATATGATATTTGTACCATTTAAATACCACCACAATACCAAAAGTTGATCACTAAAAAAGTGCATAAGAGATGCAAACTCCCAAGAGAGAGAAGGGGTTGTGACAGTATCGACACCTGTACTTACCCCTCCATTACTGGGATAGCCATTTGCTAAGCAATTTCCGCCACTAAGAACGATAGACTGCTTGCTATCCATGTGACCTGTACAAGGACAAAGAAATTACCATTAGCATTCCCACCCAACACGGGAACACCACTACAGTTCATGAAAGAGGTAATGGTCAAATTGAAGCATATCAAGTATCGAGAATTCAGACTACGTATACCTGTTAAATGCTTCAAACCCCACGGATTTGGATCATATTGTGTGCCCGCATGCAAATGTGCATTAGCATCATGCGAATGAGGGCCAACATTCTTGAAATCAGATACTTCTGAATGGGAAACCTGACATCTCTCATTCGTATAACTTTGTAAAGGCATAACACCATTGGAAAATTTTGATCCAAGAAAGTGGTTAGTATTTTTCTCAAAACTATCTACACATTCAGAGTTCAGTTCAGTGTGGATATCATTTGAAGGTCCAATTAAAGGTCCGCGCCATCCTTCACTAGCAGCTTCACTTGTCAGTAACGTGCACTTTTTCTGCCACTGCAACCACAGAGAGACATGAAATGCTGATTACTACAGAGAAAAAGCCATAGTTTCATGGACGAAGTGGACAAAAGTTTCAGCTTTCCTAGTTCCAACACTTACGTATAAAATGTTCAAACTCAATAAGCCAAGGCATATATGAAACTACGCTTGTTTATCAAATAAACAATCTCCTCATGATAAATTCATAGACGAAACCAGTATGTTGCAAAATGTCCATGATAAAATACTTCATTTCTAGGACACCGTACAATGCTGTTGAAGATCGAAGAGAAAACAAGTACGCAAGCCAAATATGTAGAACAAACAAGTACATAAGCCACAAAACAAAAAAGATCCCAATGAATGAATGAACATGGTATACAAAAATATGTACCTTTGTTAAATCTGTCTCAGAAAGCGTAAAGGAATCCACTTGATCCATTCCACCTCCATGCCTCCACATAAAACTCTTTAACTTCTTCAAGTGATCCGCACTTGCCAGATGATTAATTGCATTACCACTAATAGCACAACAATTGAAAGCACATATAAGAGAACATAACTGGAGTGCAAATCAAATGCCGATGCATTACATCACACTTCCTCCTACAGTTGATTAGAATTCATAATTCTTGATAATACCTATGCTAAGAGCATCTCCAATGGTAGGCAATTTCTTTAGCCAAAGCCATTCTTTGGCTTTCAAAATCTCCATTGGCTTACCAATCTTTAGCCAAAAAATGCTTTGCCCGAGTATGGAGCCAAGTTTGAACAAGCTTTTGAGAAGTTATGTTCGAAACATTACCTAAAATGGCAGTGATAAAAAGATCAACAGTTGTAATCAAACAGCCAAAATAGCAGCTGTGCCAGAAAAAAATGGCTTAGCAGAGCAACAATGCCAACAAAATGGTAAACTAGGGCTGTTGATTATCATAAAATAGCTTTGGCTAAAGAAATTGCCAACCAGGACTGTAAGTCCGGGCAAAGAAGGCATAATAACTGCATTTAGCTCACTTGAGCAGAGTTTTCTGAAAATTCTCAATAATTTAGAATTCTCCACTTCTACCTACATTTTTCAGAAACCAAACGGACCAGTAATGAAACAGCAGGATTTGGGGAGAATAACGTACCAGGCGAAGGAGCTACCGGCCTCATCGACGTCGGAATCGCAGAACACGCACCAGAGACGATTACGAAAGGCGTGTTCGGGGCGAAGAGGGGTAGGATTCTTGAGGAAGAATCGGACGTCGGAGAGTTTGTTCTGGAACCGAGAGAGGAAGGAGGAAAGAGACTTGACGTGGTTGGGGAAGTACTTGTGGCGAAGGCCTTGGTTGTGGTTCAACCTGCAAACTTTGCAGAACTCGAATTGATCATTGTTCTTCTTCTTCTTCGTCGTCGTTTTATTAACGTTGCTCTGATTCTCAGCTTCGTCTCTCATGGCAGCTGTAGGGTTAGGGTTAGGGTTAGGGTTAGGGTTAGGGTTTTCCTCTCCGGCTGATTAGCTCTCAAACTCCCAATTCAACTGTGTCGGAAAATCATGAGCACAGGAAATCAGTTATAAAGCTCTATTTGGTTGAAGATGAAGTAGAGGAGAAGAAAATAAAGCGTTTTAAGAAAGTAGATGGGTGAATTTCATTTAATTAAATTAAATATTATAAGAAAGTAGACGTTATCTAAATTAATAATATAAAATATTATGTAAAAAATCATCTCAACGTTCTTTTTTTTTTTTGTTCATTTTTACACTCATAAATAAAAGTCAAAATTTTATTAAAAGGGGTTGTTACATAAATATAATCTGTTTAAACAGCTATTTAATCTCATTCTAATTTTATCTTTTGTCTTTATAAATTAAAGCTAATTGATCGCCATGCACTACATATATCATAATTCTTAATAAATCATAATATACAGAATGAATTTTAATCAAATTAAATAACATTTATAATCTTTTTATAAAAATGGTTGGGATGGATAATCTCTGTCTTAAGATAGTTTGATCCCATACCAACCCTACCTCCTATCCTTATAAATTAATTAAAGCTTCCATTGCACAACTTACCCTACAACTCTCTCTCTATCTCTCTATCTCTCCCAAAAAAAAAACAACAACAGAGAAAGCAAGAGAAAAAGGCTTGTGATTAATAAAAATGTCAACATCTAATATCCCACGTAGTTTCACCTTTCATCCAACATATCAACAACTCATATCTAGTTATCTTCTTAACAAGGTTAGGGGATTAGGGTTGCCCTGCAACAAGATCGTGAAGGAGGTTGACATTTATGGCGTCACGGACCCATCTGAGTTGTTCGTAGGAACGAAAGAAAAGACTGTTTACCACTTCACTCAGTTGGAGAGGAAGTCTAAAATCGACAAACGGTTCACTTGAACCACAACTGGAGCGGCCGATACGTGGTAAGGACAAATCGCCTGTGAGCGGGTGTTCGATAGTAAAGGGAGGTTTATAGGGTCCAAGAAAAGCTTTATGTATATGAAGGATAAGAAGAAAAGTGATTACAATATGAGAGAGTTCAGTCTGAATGGAGCTTATATGTGTTTTGACAACGTAAGTTCGTTCTTCATATGCACTGATTGTTGTTTACTATTTATTTCTGTTCTGTATGTATAAGTTGCTCTCCTTTTTTAGGTGTTATATGTAACTTTTTTAGCCATCATAAAAGGACATGGTCAATATAGTAAAAGGAGATATTGTAGATGATAAAGATTTATTAATAGATAGTTATAAAAAGTTTGTTTGAATATTTTTTTAGGAAAGTAGATATGAGCAGCTGGAAGATATTTTCGTAATTAATAAACAACCTTTTAAGATATAACGTGCATGCTAACGTAATCCGAAAGTACATTCGGCCTAATTTCATCCTCTCCCTTACCCGTTCCGTTTAAGTTGGAGTTTTGGAGACTTTTTTTTGGAATCTGATTGACTTTGAAGTAAAAAATTAGAAAAAAAATTCATGAATTTGAATCAGAGGCGGGCTTGAATACATCCGATTCGATCCATGCGCTGTTTTGTACATGTAGAAAATATACGTACATATATATATATATATATATATATATATTTATCTTTATTATAACTGACAAATATATATTTTTAGAACTTTTTTTGTAATTATTTACTAATTAAAATTGTGTGTGTGTGTGTTATGTATATCTTATTTTATTTTTTTGTTTTAAACAATATTCGGATCATCTCCTACCTATGTGTCTGGGCGGAGATGGAGGTCGGAGGTGATTATCCGTTTGGAAAATGGGGTGGAACGGAGTTTGAAGATAATTCTCCGTTTAGAAAAGGAGGTGGGATAGAGGTGGATATCAAGTTTGGCGACCGGAGGCGAGGATGGTCAAATCTGTCCCTAATCTACCCCATTGCCCTCCCATGCACAAATTGTTTGCTGTTTCCTGTTCAATTTGTATGTATAAGTTTCTCTCTGTCGTGTGGAATGTAACTATTAAGATGTAACGTGTTAGTGTAATCAGGAAGTAGCAATTACATCCGGTTCGATTTGATCTATTCCGTTATTTGCTTCGTTCGAATTGGACAAAAATTAGAAAAAAATTGGGATAAAATCGAAAGACGGTCCATGCATTTTCAATTCGATCATGATCCTTTCTTCCACTACACTTTTTTCAGTAGAGATTAATCCCATGTTTATTTCTTTGTAGGCCAATAATTATGTCATTTACTGCATAAAAAGGAAACCAATAGACAGTTTGAAGGAGAGATAGAAGTTTTTACAACCAGAAAGGGAAGTTTTTGTGCCGATTAGTGGATATGGTGATGTTGGCCCCAACATCACTGCCATGGATAATGGGATGTCTTGGTGTGGAGGTATCGAAGAAGTACAACATGGATCAATGAATACTAAAGTGAATAAAGCTAATGTTGAGGAGAAGCCAATTCCTCAATATCCTATGGTTGAAGAAAACCTGCTGACGAATGATGATTCAGATCATTTTGAAGAGATTATGAACCTGTGGAGGACACCGGATTTATTCTGAAAAACTCGATGGAAAACTTACGAAATTGGAAGATTTTTTTACACTTGTTTCGTTAAGATGCTGATGGTTTACTTTAGGAAATATTTTAGGGAATCGTAAGCGGCAAAGAGTGCCTGTAACTGTTGTCTTCTACTAAATTTTATGTAATTCCTTCGGAAAAATGGCAAAGTATTTAGACCAAGTTACTGCAATGGAATTATTTCAGTAAATTCTTCTCTATATGCGTAGAAGTTCTTTATAAGGAGCAAGTTGTGCTTTCTACAACAGGTGTTTTAATTTACTTCTAAACTAGAGAATTCGAATGCATATCGATGATCGTTTTATTATTGATATTTTCATTTACTCTTTAGTCATTTCATTGACAAAACATTGCAGTCCATTTGAACAGAAAGAACATTGATTCTTGCCAAGACCTATTGCTTTTTGCAGAATTTTTTTTA
>JABCMJ010026112.1:0-28014 GCA_014822125.1 Arbutus unedo | reverse complement strand
CCTTCTAATAAAACTCTCAAATTGTTATTTTAAATCTATGTAGTCATCGGTGGCCACGGTCCTTGTGGAACCCACAATACTTATCATGAGAACACCACTCAAGGGGTCCATGTAACTTCTCGGGCCATTTCAAGTTCGGATCATTGTGTAACTCCCTTAGTATGTGCTAGATTGATGCCACTAGCAGCGTGAATTCCTCGTACCTCCTCTCAGGTGGTCATCCCCACCCAAAGAGGGATCCTCCGATCTATTCTCTTCCCTTCTTTATTGTTATTATGCTGCTCTTGCTCTCGTTTTCTTTTTAAAATCTTCCTCCAGTTTGTCCTCTGGATTGATCATCCTGGTTCCTCATGGCATTTATTGCGTCCTCAACGTTTATATGCTTTTTGTGCTCTTATCATTAACTTTTCCATGTTTTGCGAGGGTTTTGACGAGAGCTGGAAGAGTAACTGTCTTGGCCATAGCCCAACAATGTAAGCCACCATTGCAGCCTTATCATTCGAACTGTCAGTTTATATTGATTCCTAGTTGCAACAAATAGTGTACTCCTTAAAACTCTCCCACTTGTTTTGTTTATTACTAAGGAGATAGATGGATGACTTCCTATAGCACTGACCAACAATAAAAGCAACCAACAAACTCCTTAGTTAATTGATTAAAAGTTCATATGGTACATGACTTCAGCTTGTTGAACTATATTATGGCAATCCCCTTCGAGGTGGTGGGGAAGACTGTGCACGTGATCTCGTCAAGCATGGTATGAAGATACATAATGGATTTATAAGTCTCCATATGGTTAAGGGGATCCTTTGTTTCCGTGAAAACTCTCCATTTATGGCATACAAAACTTTTGAGGTAAGGGTGTTGACATGACCTCCATGGTGAATAGGAGATCTATAATCTGAACCAATTCTTTTGCTATGTAAAGAGCCTTTCTTTTCATCTATTTTGTTAGTTCGTCAAGTTTTGGTTTCAATTCCCGGATATGGTTGTTAGGCAAGGGTTCATGATGATTGGGTTGTGCAGGTTCCCTACCGCGTGACCCTACACCCATCTACCACCTAGATTTTAACTTGGTTGCCACCTTCTAATAGCATGTTAGGCTCCAACAGCTATAACGGGCGACCAGGGGATTGCTGTAAGAACATTGTGTTATATTGGACGAGTTGATCCATCTCCTTGGCTTGCCATTTTTACCTAGTTTTGCATGTTCTGAAATTGCTGGGAGTTAACACCATGGTTTTTGCTTTGGGCCTCTCGCAGCGGATCGTTAGGCTAATCTACAATGGGAGGGTCCTCATCGCCATTCAGACCATCCACATTGGCGGGCATTGTTATTGACTTGGTTTACCATCGACTGAGTTCTAACCATTAAGGGACTACTAGTGAAATAGTAAAAAACTCTCGTTCAGGAATGTCAAGATGACAATTGTTCCCGCATACGGCACCAACTTATAACATGTTCGACAATGCTTCCTTGGATCAAGGACCCTTAGAAGAAAACTAGGACATCGGTGTGGTGTTGGCCAACACTCATCCGATATCTAAGTCAAAGATAAGTTGTATATGGGAAAATTGAATGTATTGTAATTTGGATGAAAATAACAAGCCACGACTTCTGAATTAGGATGTGCTTTTATACCAATTTAGCTATTTGAATCCTACCTATAATTTGTTTTTTTAAATTGTGATAATGTTAGACTCCTTTTTTATCTAAGAGTCTTGTGATCTTTATTCCTATGTCATGGGAACCCACCAAAGATAAGACTTAGGGCTGACTATTCTAAATAGGTGTTCATGCCAATCAATTAAGAAGAATAAAAGTGTCAAGTAAAATTACTCAGTCGCCGATTTCATAGATACCAATGAATTATTTTTTTTTCGTATTTTTTACTATTTTTGAAATCGTAGATATCTCAATTGCACAAATATTTTTGTTGAATATTACGTAAACTTCCTAGTGGACTAAAGTCGACATATATTGATTGACTTTGGAAAATTATAAAGAAAAGCGAAAGGATGAAATTGGGAAAAAAAGATAAAGAAGTTCTGAAGTTGGGAAAAAAACGATAAAGAAGTTCTAAAGTGGAAAACAAAGTAAACTGCAGAGTGGGAAAATGTAACTTGTCGATACAAAAAGAAGAAGATTAAGAAGTGCTCAGGTGGGAAAACAAAGTAAAATGCAAGGGGATGTCGGTCTCTAGAACCTGGAAGAGGTAAAAAGAGACGTGGAGATAGCAAACGTAAGAAACATCCGAACTCCGACACGGTATTCAGTTGACAAGGCGCTCAGGCCAATTTGTTGCTCAGTCCCTCTCTCTCTCGCTCGCGCGCGCGCTCAACTCGCCTTCTATTTCGAGCACCCCCTCTCCTCCCTCTGATTCTCTCTCCCTCTCTCTCTCCACATCAGAATTCTGAAGCATGAGGTTTCTGTATCCCTGATCATCACCATTCGTAGTTGTTACAAAAAAGAAGATCGTTACCATTGGCAAAGTCTTGTTTCGGATCCCAAGGTAACAATCTTCGCATCTCTCCATCTCTTGCTCGTTCTTATTCGACTTTAATCGTTGTTCGGATTTGGCTCTGATCTGCACATCGTTTTAATGCATTTCGTTTTCTTCTTTCTACTAATCGTATTGTAAGTTGAACTTAGCCTTCTTTGTCTCTTTATATGTATATATTGATCGACGAAATGGGTTGCTCTTCAATGTGAGGAGATTGGCGTTTAATTTGATGACGAACATGGTCAATGCCGCTGCTGGATCTACAACTAAATTGCCATTTCAATGAATTTCCTTATCTAGTTGATCTACTACTAATCACGTCATGATCTTTCAATAAATATGCTTCTAGTATCGGATTTTAGTATTTGAAGTACCATTTTGTTTCGTTGCTGAAAACTCAAATAGGTTAAAGGAAACTAACACCAAATCTGCACACGGGGTTCATGCTAAAGCATCCAACAAAAAACCAAATGGCAATGAGTGGCAAGGCTCATATACTAGTTCCAAACGTATTAGTCTACTTAGACGGGGCATGCTATTAACACCTCTGCACGTGCGACCCTTGACTTGCACCTAGAGAGTTAAATGACAGATCCATTGCATGAGGATTACTGTTAAATAAGGTGCACTTTTTGGACAGTCAAGGAAGGATCAGTTAGAAGAATATAGAGTATTGCCTCCCTTCCACAGCCTATCTATGATACCAAGTCAAAGGGTAGAATCTGTATTTAGAGTTTGTAATAGTCAGAAGGAGGAGGAGGTAGGGATGGATGGAGAGAAAAGAAAGATTAGGGAAACTGTAAGGATTGCTAATCATCCCCTTGAACATTAATAAGAAGGAATAACAATATTATAACCTAACATCTTCAATCAACGCAATTACCTTGATCCACTGAATTGAGTGGGGAATTCATTTGGATAGGTTAAGTGAAAGAAGTCAGGTCGAGAATGTTTATTTAGTTAAAGTTTATTTACACTTTAGTAACCAAGCCAGGAACGGCTAGTTGCCCGGGCATTGCCATTGTTTTTTTCCTTACGTTTGTCTTTCCATATGGAGAACACTATATTGATGTGCATGATATTTCACTTGCCAAATATTTTCTGTTAAATTGTCATTCTGTGGTGGTTGTGAATTTTGTTTGTCAGTTAACTGTTCTACGCGAGTGCTGGAATTTTTCAAGTGATTATGGCTGTCTTCAATTTTTATTATGTAATTCCTATTTCAGGTATCGAACCCTGTGAATAGTTTGGATGAGGGTTTGCTTGGTTAACTCCGCAGCAGCAATATAATGGAAGAGGAAGAACAAGAAGGGGGTGAAATTTCGGGGAAGGATATGCATAATCATGAAGAAGGTAGTAGTTTAGATGAAAAAAGAGGGGCAAATCTTTCAGAAGATGTTAATACTGTCGGTATGGAAACTAATGCAGTTTTGGGAGGGTTTGGTTCTGTAACCGAAGTTCCAGATGATGACCACTTTGAGCAGGTATCTTTAAAGGACCAGGGAGGTATTGGGGATTTGACTCAAAGTCAGAGTCCAGATAATCTTAGACACTCATCTGGTGGTAGTGAGGATGCATATGAACTTTCAGCTGGGAAGTTTACTATGGAGTTTGATTCTCCCACAGCTGATGGGGTGCACCATAACCGACATTATTCAAGCCCAGGGCCTGATAGACAACCCGTCTCTCACGTTAGACAATCCTCCTCTTCGACTAGTCTTGATTCTAACTTATATATGTATGGGGATGGTGGACACTCTCCCGTTGGTTCACCACAAAAGCCTAGGTCTAAACCCGCTATGCCAAATGTGTCTCCGGAGCTTTTGCATTTAGTGGATTCAGCTATTATGGGGAAACCCGACAGCTTGTACAAACTGAAGAATGTCGTGAGTGGTGTTGAGAGTTTCGGAGATGGAGAGGAGGCTGATAGTATTGCATTCTTGGTAGTTGACTCGCTTCTTGCTACAATGGGAGGTGTCGAATCTTTTGAAGAAGACGAGGATAACAACCCTCCTAGCGTTATGCTGAACTCCCGAGCTGCCACTGTAGCCGGTGAGCTTATTCCTTGGCTTCCGTGTGAAGGGGATGTGGAGGATCTTATGTCCCCCAGGACTCGAATGGTTAGAGGATTACTTGCTATATTGCGTGCTTGCACAAGAAACAGAGCAATGTGCTCTACAGCTGGTTTG
The DNA here is from genome assembly GCA_014822125.1 of Arbutus unedo. Classification (NCBI taxonomy): domain Eukaryota; kingdom Viridiplantae; phylum Streptophyta; class Magnoliopsida; order Ericales; family Ericaceae; genus Arbutus; species Arbutus unedo. The sequence continues at coordinate 23,321 of JABCMJ010026112.1, read as the reverse complement.
TTGGGAGTTCTTTTGCAGTCAGCTGAGAAAATATTTGTGGAGGATGTTGGCTCAACAGAGCAAGTGACATGGGATGGAACTCCTCTATGCTATTGCATCCAATACCTAGCTGGGCATTCTGTTAGTGTAATTGACTTGCACAGATGGTTTAAAGCCATCACAAGAACTATGACCTCTAAATGGGCAGCTCGTTTGATTCTTGCTTTGGAAAAGGCCGTTAGTGGGAAGGAGTCAAGGGGTCCGGCATGTACATTTGAGTTTGACGGTGAAAGTTCTGGTTTGCTGGGTCCAGGAGAGGGCCGTTGGCCATTTACTAATGGATATGCAATTGCAACATGGATTTACATAGAATCATTCGCGGACACATTGAATACAGCAACTGCTGCAGCTGCAATTGCTGCTGCAGCAGCAGCGAAATCAGGAAAATCATCAGCCATGTCAGCTGCTGCTGCTGCCAGTGCACTTGCTGGTGAAGGCACGGCACATATGCCACGGCTCTTTAGCTTCTTATCTGCTGATAATCAGGGGATGGAGGCATACTTTCATGCTCAATTTTTGGTGGTTGAAGTGGGAAGTGGTAGGGGGAAGAAGGCTTCCTTGCATTTTACACATGCATTCAAGCCACAGTGTTGGTATTTTGTTGGCCTGGAGCATACTTGTAAGCAAGGGTTACTTGGGAAAGCAGAAAGTGAGCTTAGGTTGTACATTGATGGATCTTTGTATGAAAGCCGTCCTTTTGATTTCCCACGAATCACCAAGCCACTTGCTTTTTGTTGCATTGGAACTAATCCCCCACCTACAATAGCTGGTTTACAACGTCGTCGTCGTCAGTGCCCTTTGTTTGCTGAGATGGGGCCTATCTATATTTTTAAGGAACCGATTGGTCCAGAGAGGATGGCGCGTTTGGCTTCTAGGGGAGGGGACGCGCTTCCTTCTTTTGGTAATGGAGCAGGGTTACCATGGCTAGCGACAAATGAACATATGCAGAGTATGGCAGAAGAAAGTGCACATTTGGATGCAGACATTGGAGGAGCTATTCACCTTCTTTACCATCCCAATTTGCTAAGTGGGCGTTACTGTCCAGATGCTTCACCTAGTGGTGCTGCAGGTTCAAAATCCTTCTAACATATGTTAAATTGGAATCCTGAATTGATTTAATGTGCAGTCTACGATTTACTATTAGCAGGCCCATTGTTTATTAACATTTGAAGCAGTGACTAGATATGCATACATGCGTGGTGAGACATAATTTTGTGCCAACTAACGGGACTATGCTTGTTATTAAACTTATAACTCCTTTCTTTTAATATCAGAAAGTGTTTGCGAGACATAATTTTGTGCCAACTAACGGGGCTATGCTTGTTATTAAACTTCTAACTCCTCTCTTTTAATATCAGAAAGTGTTTCTGATTCTCCAATTTCCTTCTCCCAGAAAAGAGCCCACGAGTGGCAGTCCATTTTTCCACTGGTTTAAAGTACTTGTACGTGTGAAATTAGTGCCATGGGATGAAGATGTGTCTTTGGGATTGACAGTGTAGATCAAAATGAATTCTTGAGCTTGTCTATGAAAAAATTGAATTGTTAATCACTCTGCAGCCATGGCTTGAAGAATTTTGCTGAATATTTATCTGTCCTTAGTAATGCTTCTGTACTTTCAGGCATGCTTCGAAGACCTGCTGAAGTTCTTGGGCAAGTGCATGTTGCTATAAGAATGCGTCCTGCAGAGGCTTTGTGGGCCTTGGCCTATGGAGGTCCCATGTCTTTACTTCCATTGGCAGTAAGCAATGTGCATGGAAACAACTTGGAACCACAACAAGGAAATCCTTCTTTGTCTTTGGCCACAACGACTCTTGCTGCTCCGATATTTAGAATCATTGCCATGGCCATTCAACACCCCAGAAACAATGAAGAATTATCCCGTGCACGAGGGCCCGAGGTGTTGTCCAGAATTTTAAATTATCTTCTGCAAACTTTGTCTTCCCTTGACGTTAGAAAGCGTGATGGGGTAGGAGATGAGGAACTTGTTGTTGCAGTTGTCTCTTTATGTCAATCTCAGAAATACAACCATGCTCTCAAAGTGCAGCTTTTTAGCACACTACTGCTAGATCTGAAAATTTGGAGCTTATGCAACTATGGACTGCAAAAGAAACTGTTATCATCACTTGCAGATATGGTTTTCACCGAGTCATCTGTGATGCGAGATGCTAATGCTATTCAGATGCTTCTTGATGGCTGCAGGAGATGCTATTGGACTTTTCGTGAGACTGATTCAGTGAACACATTTTCTCTTTATGAAGAAACTCGTCCTGTTGGTGAAGTGAATGCTTTGGTTGATGAACTGTTAGTGGTTATTGAACTGTTAGTTGTAGCAGCTCCTCCTTCATTGGCTATGGATGATCTACGTTGTTTACTTGGGTTCATGGTTGACTGTCCGCAGCCCAATCAGGTAATGTCACGTTGCATAGTATACAAGATGTTGTATTGTTGTGTATGTCACGATGGAATTTCACAAAGTAACATGCTTAGAAGATGTATAGCTTGATATATGGCACTTTTCTTAACAACTTAAGTGTTTGGGACAATCGGTGATCTACCATGGTGACAATGGGTGATCTACCATGGTACTAGAGCTATGGTTTTTGGAAGGTCTTGGCTTAAGTCTCTGTTTGCATTTATCTCCCATTTGCAGTAGGCTTTAACCCTTTGCATTCATCTTTTCGTTGTATGGATGGTTGCATCTCTACATGCAAGAGGGGTTGCACATGAGGGAGGGTGTTGTTTTACATTGTTGGGCCCATTTCTTAAAAACGTAACCTTTTGAGACAATTGATGATGCAACAAGAACGTGTTGATATCATAACTCTTGGATGCTTACCAAGAAGTGTGGATACGGATACGGTCTCAAGCAACCCATACGACATGAAATGGACACTCAAACACGTCATTTCTCTATCCCTACAAATTAAGACATCAACATTTCATGGGCACATCAAATAAAAATGTATAAATACTTGTATGAATGGGTTTCCTAGTGTTTGTAAGAATACCGCGTATTTTTCAATCAGATTAGGGATAAAAGTAGCGAATTTGATGCCTCCTTTAAGGTTCACTCTGCTTGGCTGATTGGAACATAGTTGGAAAGCTATATATAATGGTGGTTGATGCTTTGAATGATCCCTCACTGTGTCAAGAATATTATCAGTATATTGGTACCACAAAGTCACCATATTGAGCAACTTAAAAAAAGTACCAACAAGAATGATAAAGAACATAGTAGTTTTGACCTGTGAATAGAGTGGTGACTGACCCTTCTGCTTCGCCACCCTCCTACCTTTCTTTCTCTCTACTTCTGCGGCTCGTCTAGGGCTTGACAAAATGAATTGAGCAAAGGAGCATATGTTTTCTTTTACTTACACTTTGACCGGAACAACTTATTCCAAAACTTCATTACAACCCTGGACGTGTCCTCAGTGGTCCTTAATGTGCATGTCTTCAGTGTATCCTCCCAAGTTCCCAACGCGTCCAATCAAAAAATGAAGTGAGATAATCGGTCACCTTTTCTGTGCATGTCCAAGTCTCCGACACATCTGTGGAACTTGTGGGCGCGCCAGATGTGTCTGATTCCAATAGCCAACTGAAGTTTTTGATTCATAGCTTCCAAATGGTTATCTTGTTTATCTAGTTATTTTTCATGTTCTTAAGACATTATTCGTGGAGATTCTTGTATGTCATTTAATTGCCTTGCATTGATCATCAACTTTAAATAAATAATACGAGGAGAGGTATGAGAAAAGGGAATCAAAGCATGATGAATAAATTGAGCGATTTTGGGCCTTTATCACCCCGTTGTTGTTTTTCCACAGATGTTTTGGTTGGTGGAAGTTATAATTGTTTCTGGATTTGTGGTTTCCATTCACTAGTTAATAGTGAACAGGCTCAACTGTTCCCTAGGTTTTTGTATGGATTGAATAACCACAACATATAAATGGTTTAATTCGATAAGTTTTTATATGACAAAATCTGATGATTCTACTCTTATAACTGTCTTCATCCAGGTTGCCAGGGTGTTGCATCTGCTCTACAGATTGGTAGTACAACCAAATACATCAAGGTCTCAGACGTTTGCCGAGGCATTTATATCTTGTGGTGGGATAGAAACACTTCTTGTCCTACTGCAGCGGGAAGCAAAAGCTGGAGACACTGACAACCCAGACCCTGCTATCGAGAGTGATGGAATCTTGTCTTCCCAGGGGTCTGATATAGATAATGGTAGTGGGGTGTTGCAAAGCAGTCATGATGATGATGCAGTAGAATCCCAGGAGGAGAAGGAATTAACTTCACATGAAAAGGAGTTTGAACCTGAATCTTTCAATCACGGTAGCTATTCTGTTGGTATTTCAGCACGTGCAAGCATCGAGAGAATGGCGTCACTCTCTGAGAACCCTTTACTAAAAAATTTGGGTGGTATAAGTTTTTCTATAAGTGCTGACAATGCAAGGAATAATGTCTACAATGTTGACAAAAGTGATGGTATTGTTGTTGGGATTATTTGCCTCTTAGGTGCTCTAGTTACATCAGGGCATGTGAAAATTGGTTCAAATGCTCCAGCAGATGTTACTGGCCACCTAACGGTTTTGCACGAGGCTGGTGGTACCATGTTTGATGATAAAGTTTTTCTTCTCCTTTTTGCTCTGCAAAAGGCTTTCCAAGCGGCACCAAACAGGCTTATGACTAGCAATGTCTACACAGCTTTATTAGGCGCCTCGGTATGACATATACTCCTCCTTCTCATCCTAGCTTCTAAAGATTCAGCGAAGTGAATATTACTATCCATGCGTCAACTAAAATAACAAGTACTTTCCAACTATTAATTTTGTAAACCTCATGTACTCTATCTTTCGGTGGGAGATAAACAAGTACTTTTCGAACTAAGTCCTATTCCGGAAACATGTCTTATGTCTTACCCATTATTTATTGGGAACTGTCAAAGATGCCTCGTCATTTCTTTCGTTTTCATTTTTGGTTCAACGACGGAAAACAGTTTTCTTGAAGGCTTTTAAAGCATATCAACCAAACTTGCTATACTCGTCGGCACATTTTGCAACTCCTCATAAATGTTTGGACTCTGGTTGGTAGAAATGTCTGTATGAGCTCACCTGAGCAGATCAGCGTCTATTCTTTTCAAGCAATCTGGTATTTATATATGCATTTTGCCTACGTGAACATCAATGATATGTACTTTTGTTTTCTGTTTCAGATAAATGCTTCTGCAACAGATGATGGGCTGAACTTTTATGATTCTGGCCATCGCTTCGAACATTTGCAGCTCTTGTTGGTTCTTTTGCGTTCCCTTCCATATGCACCAAGGGCATTTCAAAGTCGGGCGTTGCAGGTACTATCTTTTGGCCTGCTATTCTAACTTCTTGAACGTGCCCTAATAGGTGGCATAAATGTCGAAGTTATGGCTGGTTTATTTGTGTTTCCTTATTCTTATACTTGGATACATGTGATATGAAGGGATTTCAATTTGATTTACCTTAGTTTTACACACATATACGTGTATATATTGAATATTTAGGATATGACATTATCCTGATAAGTTGGAACAAAGGTGCAAAACTGGTGTTTCTTTTCACTGAATTGTTTTGGTTCTGTGGTGGACAATGAGACATAACTATCATCTTGAGAGTTTTTTATATGGCTTTCTATTCAATGCTATTCAGTTTTTTCACTGGTTTCTTACCAATATCTTTTGGATATTTATTTTTGGTTTCTTATCTCCCCTTCTTTCGGCTTTCAGGATCTTCTGATTTTGGCTTGCAGTCATCCAGAAAATAGAAGTAGTCTTACTACAATGGAGGAATGGCCTGAGTGGATTTTGGAGGTTCTTATCTCAAATTATGAGGTAAATTTAGTCCTCATGTTGAAAGTTTGTAGTCATTCTTGTTTTCCTTTTACAATTTTGATTAAAAAAAAGACACTTATTACTTTCTTGTGGTTTTGGTCTTATTATTTGCAAAACTTATGAATTGTTGCTTTTGTTTCTTGAATTGTCTTAATTGTAACAAGTCTTTCCACAGAAGGGTGCAAGGAAAAATTCAAATTCTTCAAGCTTGGGAGACATAGAAGACCTGATTCACAATTTTCTCATAATCATGTTAGAGTATTCTATGCGCCTGAAGGATGGATGGAAGGTTGATTTCTTCACTTTTTTTCTTTCTTTTCTTATGGGTCTTCCCTCATTATGTTTGGAGCCAATAGTTCTTCGTATCCTGGAACAACTGAAAATCTGAGGTAGTTTGTTGACTGCTCTCATAATTTATATTTGGTCTCTCGTAGCAGACTAGCAGCCACACGGTTTCTTGCGTAATTTTTAAATCCTTCGCTTTTGACTCAATTGGGCTGAGGTCAGCTGAGCCAAGTAGGTAGAAAGCCTACCTGAAACAGCTTCAGCTTCATTTGCCCTTGTGCTTAGGGGTTCATATCTTCAATCTGGAGGTCCAGTTTGAGCACATTCCCAGACTGACCGAGCCATGCCTGAAGCCCCCAATACTCAGCAGCTCCTGTCTGTTTCATTTTTCATTTTGTGTATTCAATTGAATACCTTTTACTGTTCTACTTTCAAATGCATGCTTCGAAGTGTTGTTCTTGTTTTAATGGAAGTTTTTACCTTGAAAGTTGAGAGATAAACATGTTTTCGTCAAAAGCTCCCAACTGAAGATATTTAAAGTTTTAGCAATACAACTATACCCACTACTGTTGTTTAACATGTTGTAAGGTTTTTTCCCCTCTTTCTATCCTTTCAGTAATGTAAATTGTTCAACTTGGTTTCTTAGTGGATATCACTACTGACTCTTGTACATGCCCTTGTGCACAAAATATGAGTTTTTGCCTATTTTTTCCTCTCGAGGTTTATTGTTTGCCTTTATTAGCCTGGTTAATTAGCCAATTACAAGGGAAATATCCTTTACGGGAACACGAGGTGCTTAGTTTGTTACTTGTGAAAAAGAAAGTAGTAGTAGTTAACTTAGCTATGGCTTCTTCTGTACCCGAAGATACATCTTCTAGTTAAATTTTGTTCGTCTTGGTGCTGATTAGGGGTTCTATTCCCCCAACTTCTAGTTTCAATCAGTTTCATTTATTTGGTCTGGTTATCACTTCCCTTTGACAGGATATTGAAGCTACAATTCATTGTGCAGAATGGCTTTCTATGGTGGGTGGATCTAGTACGGGAGACCAACGGGTCAGGTAGTACTCTACTTCACTTCTGAGGCACTGAAAAGCTTCCTCTATTGTAGTATCTGTTTTTTTGATAGGCTATGAAGAAAAATTTGAAGTTCTGCAACTATTAGTATCTAGAAAATTTGTTTATAGAGTTTAATTGACTGGATTTTGTGATTTTTACAAGAATAAGTTGTTAATGTTTAGCAAAGGATTACTTTCATAAGTGAATATTGTCCAGTTATGGATAAATGATTTTTTTCTTATTTATGTTCTGTAGACGTGAGGAATCACTGCCAATTTTCAAGAGAAGGTTGTTAGGTGACTTGCTGGACTTTGCTGCCAGAGAACTTCAGGTTCAGGTAACCTAGTTTAAATTGGAAACTTTGTATCAGTTTATGAAAAGTAGCTGGACAGAGAGGAAAAGGACTTTGCAGTACTAGGTTGAAGAAAATACATATTCTTTGGGGCAATGATAAGGACTTTGCAGCAGCTATCGATTATTTTGTGGTTTCCTTCTCCATTTTTTGGTGGTGGTTGGTTTTTTTTGTGTGTAAACCCTCCCGTATTTTGATGGTGACTGGTATCTTATTTTTTTCTGTTGAATCTTGAATTAAAGATGAATAGCTATTTCATCAAAGGAAAAGGAATGGATATGTTTTGTAGGAAATAATTACCAAACCCTAGTTTTTGCTAACTTATTTGATTGTTGTGCTGAATTTCATCTCCACCTTTTCTTATATTTATTCATATATTGTTTTGTCGTGGCAGACTCAAATTATTGCTGCGGCAGCTGCTGGTGTTGCTGCTGAGGGTTTAGCACCCAAAGATGCCAAGGCAGGAGCGGAGAATGCTGCCCAACTCTCTGTAGCTTTGGTAGAGAATGCAATTGTCATCTTAATGCTTGTTGAAGATCATTTGCGGTTACAAAGTAAATTATATAGCACCTCAAATCTTCCGGCTGGTTCTGCTTCCCCTCTTTCACTTGTTTCAATTGGTGGAGAATCTTTGGAAGCAGCAAGTGATAGAAAGTCATCATCTAGTGACTCTGCAGGGCTATCTCTTGATGTATGTATGCAATTTTCTGTGTGTGTGCACATTTGAGCTTTGTTTGGCTATATGGATAATTTCAAGTACCTTAATGGTTTTGCATTCTGTTCCTTTGGTGTATTTGCCTCCTTAGTTAGTTCGTTATTTCTACGAGTGACTATTGGCTTGTGAACACGATTTGATTTTGAAGGGGTGGGCTGATTTATTCCAACAAATGACACCTAATATATTACAACTGTTCTTGGGAAAGACAGGAGGACCGCGCGCATCTCATCAAAGCTTGTCTTTGACTATAGCTATTTACCCCCTTTGCCTTAGATTATTGGGTATTAATATCAGTCTTTTTGGCTATTTTTTCTCAATTTTTATCAAGTTCGCCTTAATTTTTTTGGATTAATCATTTGTTTTGACGAAAGTAATCTAGAAAGTAAAGAATTATGACTAAAACCCCCAAAAAGTTCACTAAAGACAAAAAAAAGTTTGAAAAAGACACGTTTTCGTCATTTTTAGCGTCTTTATCTTCGTCTTATCTAACTTTTTAAAATTTTGGTATATATTTTTATGTTTTTCTGATTCTCTTGTCAAGATGAATAAGAAAATACTATAAATTTACAAAAACTATACCAAAAAATGCGAAATATCAAATAGTACTCACTATCTTTAATAAAAATATTTTTTCCAAACTCAGCCTGATTCTTTTAAAGCATGTCTATTGTTGTTCCTTTAGTATTGTTTGTTTTGTTGCCTAAAAGTTCTGTACAACTAATACTAATGCAATGATCGGGGTAGATAGTCAAAAAGTACACAGTTAGTACCCATTTGGGAGGGGGTAGATTGGGCACAAGGTTTACCTTTTGTCCTTAAATGCACAACGTGGCTATTCTCATACTCAAAACCACAACCTCATTATTAGAAGTTGATAGCTAGGAAGAAAAAATGAACAATGCAAACTTGTTTTTCTCAACATTTAACAAGATTGAGTCAGTGTGTAGAATAGAAAATGTGAAATCAACGTTTTAGTATGCTAGCATATGCATTTGAACTTATCTTTGTATGTATCTGGCCATTTGTACAAGCAGAAGTAACTCGATATATGGAATTCTTAATGACAATCAGCTTTGTGATAAGACTAGCTGTGTTCATATTACTGTTCATTTGTTTTGCTGTCATATTGAAAATTCAGTAGCTAAAATATGATATATTTCATGCTTTAGTTGCTTGATAAATGAAGTTGTGGAGGAAACTATCGACATTGGTACCTTCTACTTAATATTGCAAAAAGTGGAAGATGAAGCGTGCATGCTCTACTAATTGCTTTCTTACTGCATGCTCTACTAGTTGCTTTCTTACTGCATGCTCTACTAATTGCTTTCTTATCATTTACCACATGCTATATGAATTGCTTTCGTAGTTGCATGCGCTTCTCAAAACTAAACTTATTTTGAATTCAATCAGGTTCTTGCTTCAATGGCTGATGCAAACGGGCAAATATCTACAGCAGTGATGGAACGACTTACTGCTGCAGCGGCTGCTGAACCCTATGAATCTGTTTCCTGTGCTTTTGTGTCATACGGAAGTTGTGCGATAGATTTAGCCAAGGGTTGGAAATACAGGAGTAGATTGTGGTACGGAGTTGGTCTTCCTTCAAAAACAACAGGCTTTGGTGGTGGTGGTGGCAGTGGTTGGGACTCTTGGAAATCTTCCTTGGAGAAAGATGCAAATGGAAATTGGATTGAACTTCCTTTAATAAAGAAGTCAGTTGCCATGCTCCAAGCTTTATTGTTAGATGAGTCTGGACTTGGTGGTGGTCTTGGTATTGGAGGAGGATCCGGTACTGGAATGGGAGGTATGGCAGCACTGTATCAGTTGCTGGACAGTGACCAACCATTCTTATGCATGCTGCGAATGGTGCTTGTTTCAATGAGGGAAGAAGACAATGGTATAGATAGGATGCTTATGAGGAATGTAAACGCTGAGGATGCATTGTTGGAGGGATCACATCAACATGCTAGCAACATGCTATCCTCAAATAACGGTTCCCAAATATTGACAAGGAAACCACGATCCGCATTGCTGTGGAGGTATTTTCTCGATTGGCTTGGCATTTAGTTTTTTGAGTACCTTTTTCTAGAGCAATATAGAGCTTTAGACTAGTTCTTGGTTGCCCTCATCACTAGAGAAATAACAATGCTAAATTGAAATGCTTGATTGCTTTATTTTGTTGGAACAGAGTGGTAAAGATACTAAAGATGTCACAGATACTGACCGTTTGAGAAAGTATAGCATTTAGAATACTAATGTAGTTTGTCTCTTCCTTGGCATCTTTACCTCATCATCCACAAATAGCTCTTAGTTCTCCTGGAAAGAAACCACTACTTATTCTTAATTTCTATTCCCCTTCTTTGAAATTGATAACTATGGAAAGATGGTTTTATTTTGTGTCCCTTAGAACTTTCCTTATCCATCCATATCCGTACTTTTTCCCCTGATAATCTTCAGACATTGATACGTATCCCTGTGTACGGGTTCATAGCAGCAGAAATGCGTATCATGTACGGTTACGTGGCCTTTATTGGAGTAGCCATGCTTCATAGAAATGACCTCATTCTGGACATTTATCCACTATGATTGCATATGATTTAGATTAAGGTAGTCTCTGGTTACCATATCAGGTATCGGGTTTACAGCGATCATATAGTATGTAAAGGCTCTTTTAAGTTGCTTTACAAGTATTATATGTACATTTCCTGTTGTATCATTTTGTTACTGTAATGCCTGTAATCTTGCTTTCACTTATATCCCAGGCTCAAACTAAACTGTAGTTAATGATGTACAGCGTGCTTTCGCCTGTTTTGAACATGCCAATTTCTGAGGCCAAAAGACAGAGAGTATTGGTTGCATCTTGTGTTCTCTATTCTGAGGTTAGTTTTCTTATATAGTTGCTTGCACCGGTAGATTAACGATTTAGTTACTTCTTTACCTAATTGGTTATTTTTTTTCAAGTGGTGTGGCATTTGTTTAACTTCATGCACAGTAGGTGATGCCATCAATTTTATTGTCTTACTTCATCTATGATGTAGGTGTGGCTTGCTTTCGGCAGGGATAGAACCCCTCTTCGTAAACAATATCTAGAGGCCATTTTACCGCCGTTTGTAGCTATTTTGAGGAGGTGGCGACCTCTATTGGCAGGAATTCATGAACTCGCTACCGCTGATGGTTTGAATCCTCTAGTTGTTGAAGACCGTGCCCTAGCTGCAGATGCACTGCCTATAGAGGTTAGATAACTCCAGCTTTCTGTTTCCGAGCCATGGCAGTAAAAGTCTGTAGGGCTATGTTTATATGTTCCGATGGATACAATTTTAGCTTTGTTTGACTGTTGTTTTGTAATTCAGAATAAGATGGTGCAAGGAGAAATTGTACAATGTGTTTCTGGGCTTCTACATTAAATATACATTCATCACTGAGCATCAGGCCTTGTTAGACTGGCTATTCTTTTTCTTTGCCAACTGAATAATTTTACTCAGAGAAGGTTTTTATAAAAATAAAGCAATCAGGGATATCCTCTACCAAGAACCGGAGAATAATGGTAAGGTACCATTGCAGTCCAAAACAGTTGTTATATGTATCAAAAGCAGTTTTCTTATGCATTTTTGCCGTCATAGAACCTATGTGCAAGCCATTCCTAATCAGCAATGCTTACAAGTTTGCAATTAGATTTTGGATGCCTGTTAAGGCAAGCTTATGAGTAGCTTGTATGTAGGATTTAGAAGGGTCATTAAATCTGGAAGCAGGATGGGTTTCTAATACAAAATTAATTGTTGTTGGAAAGTGCTAGACTGCCTAGACTGAATTTAAGGGTTGGCTTTTTAAATTAAACAATGAGGAAGTATGAGAATTTTTGTAACATCATGAAAAATGTTTTTTCTGTATGTTAAGGGAAGGGGTTTATTTCAGAAAAGAAATGACTGCAGTAAATTAGGAGGAAGAAGAAGAATGTTCTATGAATCTCAATTATGCTTCTTTTGTCTTCCACCGTGGGGTTTGGGCTGCCTCACGCATTCAAGAAAGCTTTGCAAGTCCTCTCAAATTCTCAAACATGAACTTTGTTTGATAGATAGCATAGATAAACTTAGGCCATTGAGTTGCAACTAAGAATGACTGGATCAAATAAGAAGTCTTGTAGCTTTATTTGAGTTAATGACCCTTGGAGCAATCCAAAAGCCCATGCCCAGCAAATCCGGGTCCCAATGTACTCTTGAGTTTTTGACTTGTAAAAGTACCGAATGATTTTTTATGCCAAGCTGAATATTAGGACAAGACTTTGCAGAGATAATAAAATAAATTGTACAAGCAGCAAAATCCCTTGTACGAAAGAACAAACTATTCCAAGACATGACATTTGGAGCTCATAGACATGGCTCCTTACGAAATTCAAAATACATTCTTAGTAGTTATTTAATTCTGCACGTGTCTTCGTTTTCATTTTTTTCGGAGAAGGAAACTGTAATGTCACTCTTTATGTTGTGACTTTTTTTGTGCCACCATTCTAGTTTTTCCTTCGCGATTTTTCAAAATGGAATTGTTGACTTTCATTTGTTTTCCATTAGTAATGTTGCAGATGAGCACATTTGATTTCGTTTGGTATGTATTCCTGTTTATTCCCTATTAATTTTTTTGCTACAATATCTGAGACATGCATTTAAAAATTTTCAGGCTGCTGTTGCCATGATCTCTCCCAGCTGGGCTGCTGCTTTTGCATCGCCACCTGCTGCAATGGCATTGGCAATGATTGCTGCTGGAGCTGCTGGAGGGGAAACCCCTACACCTGCAACAACTACGCAGCTTAGGCGGGATTCGTCATTGCTTGAGAGGAAAACAACTCGGCTTCACACATTTTCAAGCTTCCAAAAACCTTTGGAGGTACCTAGCAAATCTCCAGGAATTCCAAAGGACAAGGCTGCTGCTAAAGCAGCTGCCTTGGCTGCTGCACGTGATCTTGAACGAAATGCAAAGATTGGTTCTGGGAGAGGTCTCAGTGCCGTGGCAATGGCCACATCCGCACAGAGGAGGAGCCAAAGTGATGTGGAGCGTGTAAAGAGATGGAATATTTCTGAAGCCATGGGAATTGCCTGGCTGGAATGCTTGCAATCAGTTGATTCAAAGTCTGTTTACGGAAAAGACTTTAATGCTCTATCGTATAAATTCATTGCTGTCCTTGTTGGAAGTTTAGCTTTAGCTAGAAATATGCAACGGTCTGAGGTATGATTTTTGCACTTCTTGTACCTTCTCCAGTAGCTTATCTGAATGATCTGAATTTTCTTCATTTATTTTTCAGATTGACAGGCGTGCACAAGTTGATTTAATAGCCCGGCATCGTCAGTGGACCGGGATACGCTCATGGCGCAAACTCATCCACTGCTTGATAGAGATGAAATGTCTCTTCGGGCCATTTGGAGACCGTTTATGCAATCCTGAGCGTGTATGTTGATGGCCTTATAACACCTCTCTATCATCGGTTATATTTATATACTAAAGCAAAAAATTATGTTTTTTTATGTTTTCTCAAAACTGCGGTCCTTTAGGTTTTCTGGAAGCTAGACTTAATGGAAAGTTCTTCGAGGATGAGGAGATGTTTGAGGAGAAACTACAGGGGGTCTAACCATTTGGGTGCTGCTGCAAATTATGAAGATCATATGGAATTGAAGAAGGATAGAGAGACCGTCATTAGTCCATCTAAAGCCTCTATTTTGGCAGCTGAAGCTATCTCGATGGAGGTAGTAAATGAGGATGAGGAGCAGGAAGGCAGAGGTAGTTTGGAGGGTAGGGAAGGTGAAGACGAACAGAGAGGGGGCATCCAAGCAAGGTTGTCTGAAATGTCTGAGCAACCCTTGCAGGCATCAGTTGAATCTACAGATCCTCCAGCAAGTAGCACCCAAGACTTGGTGGAAAATCCATTGGCAGTTGCCCCTGGCTATGTTCCTAGTGAAATTGATGAAAGAATAGTTCTTGAGCTTCCTGCATCTATGGTCCGGCCATTAAGGGTTCTACGAGGCACATTTCAAGTAAGTTCCGTTATTTGTATGTTCACTTCTTCCATAACGCTACACTCTTTGCACATTGGGTGGGTGTCAAAATCTATTCTGACGATTTGCGTGTGCTAGTATTAATATGATTAGGTTAAGCATTTTGGGCCATGTTAGGCTCGAACAAGTTAATGCGCCAGTGGTTTGCTTGGTCGTTACATGCCATCGTGTATTCGTTCATGCATGTTTTGGGAAATAGGTATCTGAATCCTCAGGTGTACAAGACTGATACCTGTGAATCAGATGCATGTGTAATGACAGAAGATTTTCATATCGATGAGCATGGAAAGTAACTGGTTTAAGTGTTAAAAAGCTGTTCATACTATGTCGTTATTCAGCAGTGGGAATTTGCCCCCTGAATTTTGTGTAAACTCATCTAGTTTGGTTGATGCACTGTGGCAGATAACATCAAGAAGATTTAATTTTATTGTTGATAACTTGGAGAGCACTGTTACGGGTGATGAATTGGACAACAGTTATGAAAGTAGAGTTCAAGAAAAGGATCACAGTTGGTTGATGTCTTCCCTTCACCAAATTTACAGCCGAAGGTGAGATGAAAGTGTGTTCTCTTAGTTTATTTATTTATGTATTCATTTTTGTATTCTCCTACTATTGTCTGCAGCAGCATTCTTTCAGATTGAGCACCTCACTCTTTTGATGTTTTGCTTAGAAATTTCAGTACATTTGGCTTAGGAAAAAGATTGAGCATGTAGTCCTACCCTGCAATCATTCTGATGAACTTGATGGTGTGTTCCCCTAGTTTTGACTGTATTGTTCCCTTAGTTTTGACTAACAATCAGCAAAACACCATGTTGAAACGGAGTCCTGCTGCGATGCAGTTGTTCATTTGTCTTGTCACTGGCTTAGTTTGGAATGGAGGCAATGAGTAACATATGATATTTTGTTCAAAGTAAATTTCTGCTGTCTATAAAATCCTGCCTTCTATTTTGTTAAACCATTCAAATCCTACAGTACGGGAAATTTAAGGTATACAATCTGAAAGCTATGCATGCTTCTCTTTTAGGTATTAATAGTGCGATATTGTTTTGAATCGAAGAAGTGGTCAATTTGACACGCATAGTGAATTGTAAAATCTTAACAGCTACTTACAAGAGCAATTGACATCAACTGCTACAGTTTTTGATAATCATAGTTGGAAAGTTTTAGTGCAAAATGTGCAATACCTTCAAGCAGTGCACTTTCTTGTTATCTTTCTTTTCTTTTCTTTCCTTTCCTCTTTTTTTTTTTGTGGGGTCTCTGTGCACGTATTTGTTGCTTGTCTGGCCTCTTTTTTTGTTTGTTTATTTTCCTTCTGCAACACTGATGTGTTTATCAATTTTGCAGATATCTCCTGAGAAGAAGTGCCCTGGAATTATTTATGGTTGACCGGTCAAACTATTTCTTTGATTTTGGGGTATTAATGTTTCGAAATGCACATTTTCATTTCTCCCATAAACCATTTAAGTCTTGTCAATTAATCATATTGCTGGTTTCAAATACTTTTTCCGCAGAGTACTGAGGGGAGAAGAAATGCTTATAGAGCTATAGTCCATGCACGTCCTCCTCATTTGAACAATATTTACCTTGCGACACAGGTTTTTTACATCCCTTTGGTTTAGTTATCTACGTGCACCACACACAAATTTTAGCCCTTAAAAGGCAATATTACATTACTTCATTTCTTTTTACTCTTGAACTTTCTATCTGATCATATTTTGTGCCAGAGACCGGACCAACTTTTGAAGAGAACTCAACTAATGGAACGTTGGGCTAGGTGGGAGGTATGAAACAAGAGTGAACTTTTGATTCATGTTTCACCTAGGAATAGTCAATCTACGTTTGTATTTTTTTAGCAAAATGATGAAAGTTGCTAACTACAGAATCATTTGCAGATCAGCAATTTTGAGTATCTAATGCAGCTCAACACATTAGCTGGGCGTAGTTATAATGACATAACTCAGGTGGATTTTCCATGATTACTCACTTTTTCTAATATCCTGCGAGGATGAGTCACTTGCTTTGCTAAGTTTATTCCTTTCTTTTCTAAGTTTATTCCTTTCATGCAGTATCCTGTTTTCCCATGGATTCTTTCTGATTACAGTTCCCAAACTCTGAATCTTGCCAATTCGTCTTCTTACCGAGATCTTTCAAAGGTATCACTATTTTGACTTTGCTTCTCAAATTACGGTAAACCTGTCAGCTAACACGTAGCTTACTTATACTTTCAGCCCATTGGTGCACTGAATGCTGATCGGTTGAAAAAATTCGAAGAGAGATACTCTGCCTTTGATGATCCAGTCATTCCCAAGTTTCATTATGGTTCACATTATTCAAGCGCGGGAACCGTAGGTTTCTTTACAAGTTATTGTTTAATGTTATCTGTCTTGTCTTTCTTTCTTTCATTGTTATTCTTAATGTCCTGTGTTTCTTACGCCAATTGTGTTTTGAGTGCTTACATTTGTTGTCGCGCAACTATGATTTCAAATGAAATAGTAATGCTTCTATTTTACTGCTGTCATGTTTCGTAGGTGTTGTATTATCTCCTTAGAGTGGAGCCATTTACTACTCTTTCAATTCAACTCCAAGGTGGTAAATTTGATCATGCGGACAGAATGTTTTTAGATCTTGGGGCTACTTGGAATGGGGTTCTGGAGGATATGAGTGATGTGAAGGAATTGGTATGAACCTATCTGACTGTTATGCAAAAGCACCTTTTCTGATCAAATGCGATCATAATTTCCATGTCAAAGTCTTCCATTGCTTTTCAATTAGTATGTATATATATTCCTTTGACACTAATTATGATGGTGATAGTTTGTTATTCTTATAATTCTCCTTCTTAGTTTCCACTATTATTTTCGTCCTGTAAATATCTTAGGTGCCTGAGCTGTTTTACCTCCCGGAGATGTTGACAAATGAAAACTCAATCGACTTTGGTACAACACAACTTGGAGAGAAGCTTGGTATGAGTTGTTTTGTTCCAAAAGACAATTGGACTTATATTATAAACAAAATAGCAAAATGTGATAAACCTTTTATTTTGTGTATTTCTTTTTCCATTTGATTCATTATTTCCAGATTCTGTCTCACTGCCTCCTTGGGCTGAAAACCCTGTTGATTTCATGCACAAGCATAGAATGGCCCTCGAGAGTGAGCATGTTTCTGCACATTTGCATGAATGGATTGATCTCATATTTGGGTAAGTTACTAATATATTTTTTGGAAGAAAGTTCATGCTTTCCTCAACTTGGTTTCTCCATTTTGGTCATTTGTCTAGTTTTTAGTTGGGAGTTAAGAGGAGATATAGAAATATATATTCATTGTGTCCATCAGTTTTGCATTGTTTTTTCGTGACAAAGGTGTTATGTGTATGGATGATTTGTCACTTCAAGGTATAAACAACGAGGAAAAGAAGCTATAGCGGCAAATAACGTGTTCTTTTACATTACTTACGAAGGGACGGTGGATATCGATAAAATTTCAGACCCAGTAAGTCTACAATCTCTCGTTTAGTGTTCCTTCAGTTTGGATTGCTGCTGCTTATTTTTCCTATTTACCTACAGGCGCAACAACTTGCTACACAAGATCAAATTGCTTACTTTGGACAAACCCCATCACAACTTCTAACTGTCCCTCACTTGAAGAAGATGCCACTAGCAGATGTTCTTCACTTGCAGGTAAACCTCAATTTATTCTGGCATGAGTTTGGCACTTGTATTTGTCTACTAGGTGTTCTTGCACATGTTTTTTCACTTGGCCATGTATGTGTACAGTTGGTCAGTTGGTCCACTTTTTTCATCATGCTTTTCACTATTTCGGCTTCAACAGTGCAAAGATTTCGTGACAGGATGCTGTAAACGTGTCAAAATATGTTTGCCTGTAATTCTCAAGCTGATTGCATTAATACATTATGGGTTACATTTCTACATCTTATTGACTTTTAATCTATGAGGTGGGGAATATAACTATGTTGAAGAGTTTAAAATTTATATCTGTTGTGGGACCCATCTCCTAAACACCTAAGCTGTTGGGACAACTGGTGATCTAACATGGTTACATTCTGTTATCTCAGAGATCTAACAGTTGATTTTGCATGTCAGACCATCTTTCGGAACCCAAAAGAAGTCAAACCCTATGTTATTCCATCTCCAGAACGCTGCAACCTACCTGCTGCCGCCATTCATGCATCGCCGGATTCTGTCATAATAGTTGATATAAATGCCCCAGCGGCACATGTTGCGCAACACAAATGGCAGCCAAACACACCGGATGGCCATGGGATGCCATTTCTTTTCCAACATGGAAAGGTCAGTGCAAGCTCCACTGGTGGAACATTCATGCGAATGTTCAAAGGACCAACTGGATCTGGTTCAGAGGAGTGGCATTTTCCCCAAGCAGTTGCATTTGCAGCGCCCGGAATTAGAAGCTCAGCTGTGGTTGCTATCACCAGCGACAAAGAAATAATCACAGGTTTGTTTTCATCATACTAATTGTTTGTTGTATTTCCAGGGGCTAGTTAACCATGAATACTGGATCTCCAATTCTCTCAGCAAGGTTGTATCCCCCCTTTATCACGGCCTATCAACACAAGCCTAGAAATTGAATGGAATTTTGACTTTTTTGAACTTAGTAGTGGTAACAAACTAACATTCGACTCTATTTTTGTTTGTTGGATCTTCCTATGGATACGATCTCTTGAACTTTTTCATGTCAAATGGTGTTTTAATACTTCTGTTGCAGATTCTTGTTCCTTTTTACTATTCCTGACATCTTAAAAATGGTCTACATTTTCCACCCTAAACATTTTTCGATAATTTTGAAGCTGTCTACAAGAAATAACTGAGATCTTTTGATTGGTGAAAAAATCATTATTTATTTGCACAACTACCGGAAAAGGACTAAGAATATGGGACAAAGGGAGTACCAGTTGATTTTGTGGGGCGTCCTTAAACTTATCTCACTAAGAACCTTTGTACCTTTAACTAGGTGGGCATGTGGATAACAGTGTAAGACTGATATCATCAGACGGGGCAAGGACTTTGGAAACAGCCAGAGGGCATTGTGCTCCAGTCACTTGCCTGTCTCTGTCATCTGACAGCAACTACCTTGTGACGGGATCCAGGGATGCAACAGTTTTAATCTGGAGGATACATAGAGCATCATCCAGTCCTCATTTGAGCAGCTCATCGGAGCCTTCCACGGGCTCAGGCACTCCAACTTCAACTAGCAGCAATACCATAGCAAATGGCTTGGGAGACAAAAGCAGGAGGAGACACATTGAGGGTCCCATACATGTTCTCCGGGGCCACCTAGGGGAAATAATCTGCTGCTGTGTCAGTTCAGATCTTGGAATTGTTGTATCATGCTCCACCTCGTCTGACATTATGCTCCATTCAATACGAAGGGGTCGTTTAATAAGAAGGCTGGTTGGTGTGGAGGCCCATGCAATTTGCCTTTCATCTGATGGGATCATAATGGCTTGGAACAAATCTCTTCATACCCTCACTACCTTTACTCTTAATGGGACAGTAATAGCGAAGTCACAACTCCCTTTTTCTTGTATGGTTAGTTGCATGGAGGTATCTGTCGATGGACAAAGTGCTTTGATTGGGTTAAACTCGTGTTCTGAATACGATGGAGCTCGTGACAACACTGGTCATTTGAAGTCTATCGATGAAGACAACAGATTGGAAATTCCTTCACCTTCAGTGTGCTTCATTGATCTGCATACTCTTAGGGTATGGGATAACCATAAGTAAAATGAAAAGTCTACTGTCCCATAAATGAAATCAAGAAACTCTCCCCGAATTCAAAATTAAAGGTGATTCACTTGTAATTTTGCAATCTCACAAATCCAAGTAAATCATGACCTTTGATTTTGTATTCTGGGATTGAAGCACTCCTCTAAGTAAAAGCAGAATGAAAAAGATGTCAACATAAATTGGTTTCGTCATTCTGTCATGTGTAAGGGTGACCACTGGTTCAGTGGTCAAAACTCGGGTTGTGGTTCCAGCCTAAGGACAGCCACCCTATACCCAATCTATCTCTCCTAGACTCCAATTAATGGACACTAATTTCGCGTACTTTTATTGTGTCATTCGTACTAGTGACCCAAGGTCATGCATACAATACACTTGCAACATGTGAGAATTGGACTGGTGTCCTATATTCTATCACGTCGGTTAAAAGAAACCACTCTTTAACGGCTTCCCCCTATGCTGCAGTTTGCTTTACTAACAAGTGGGCCTTATTTTTCTTGCAGGTATTTCACGTGCTAAGGCTGGGTGGAGGGCAAGATATTACGGCTCTGGCTCTGAGCAAGGATAACACTAATCTCTTGGTGTCAACCGATAACAACCAATTGACAATCTTCACCGATCCTGCTGTAAGTTCAACATTCTCCATGTTTAAGATTTTGCATTAGTAGTCACTGTAACGGTCGCATGACCAATTAAATGATGCCATCGTTATTTACCAATGATTGTTTGAGTACTGTGATTTAAGTTTTGAAGTTCCTAATCTTGTTTTAAGTGCCCAAAATTACTAGAGAGCTATCTAGTAACAACCAGTTTAACTCTTGTTGGCAAGGTAGCTGTTGGTTTAGAGTTATGAATGATTTTTTTTTTCTTTTGCTGAGATGAGAAGCGGATTAGTTAAAGCTGTAACAGGTTTGGAATTTTTGTCAGGTTAGATTGTGCAGACGCAGTTAGTAAGGTGGTGGGTTTGGAGGTATAAATGCGTAGAATGTTTTCTATTGCCTTTGAAACAGGACAAATATTTCTGAAGTGCTTCTGGATGGGTAGAACTAGGGATTAAAACAGTTCAGTTTGGTCCGGTCCGGTTCTACGTAATTTTACAAAACAAACTGAAATGTTTGGAAATCTAAACTGAAACCAAAACGGTTGTGTTTGGTTTTGACCTGTTTCAGCCTGTTTCATCGGTTTTTTCAGTTTGGGACGACGGGACGTTTTTCCATTGTTTAATCAATGATGAGGATATTTTGTTTTGCGGCCAAGTCCAACAAATGCTATTTGATTTTTAGTCCCAGTCCTTTCCAAAAACAGACGAAGGTATTTGGTTTTAGTCATTGATTCGGTTCGGTTCAGTCTGAATGGACTTTTTATCAAAAATTGAAGGTGAACTGAATTACATTTTTCCAAAAAAAAAAAAACCCCAAACCTAACCGATATGTTTGAAAAAAACAAACTGAATTGATTTTTCACTCAGTTTTTTTGGCCGGTTCGGTTTTTCTAGTTTTTTCCCCACTCCTAGGTAGAATCATTCTTTACAGCCATTGCAATTCTTTGCTGGAGCAGTTTTTCGTTTCATACGATGGTTAACCAACTGTTTTGGAATTTGACGAAATACTTAGGGTAACATAGGATATAACTTTTGAGGACAAGAAAACAATTTAACAAGAATATTTGGTGAAACCAACACCTGAAAGATTGTATAGCTATCTCATGTTGTATTTTCCTTTTTGTGTAATCCCTTGTAATTAGAATGTCTGTTCTACTTCATACCTAATTGCAAATATATTTTTTTCAGTTGAGCTTGAAGGTAGTAGATCACATGTTGAAGCTGGGCTGGGAAGGTGATGGACTAAGTCCCCTCATAAAGTGATAATAGTTCATGCCATAGGGTTTTGGTTTTTGGATTCCGACAATTTTGGGCTTTGGAGATACCATTCAAATTGATACCACTAGGGCAGGCTGGCTGCCAGCCGTCCGGGAAAGAAATACGATCATTAAACTGTTCGCGGCTGCCTTTGTGGTTGTAGCATATGTATCCGAACTGTGGAACAAATTATATATCATACGAGTGTGGAATGTGAGATTTACGCAGCGTTCTGCAATTTTTTAACTCCGTTGAGTTGTATCAGTTATCCTTACGAGCTGTTTATTTCCTTTTCATGATGAAAAGAGGAAAGTCCAATGGTAATTTACCTTTCCTATGATCCATGACGTGGGCAATTTCCTACTATGTTGTGAAGAATATGCCTGAAATTTTGGCTTTTGTGGGGCTGTTTTTTTTACCTCCTGTGGAAATTTTGGCCATTTTTTGTGCATTTAATTATGAACTGTTTTAGGCTCAAAATCCTAAATGCTTGATTGTGTTAATCATGAGTCATAGAATGATCAATTTGTTAGTTGTTTCAAGAGAATTCTCTCTTAAAAAAAAAAATTCATTCCACAACACTAGCAACAATGTCAGCAAATAGATGATGAATTCTTCAACAGTAACATTCATGTCCCCTTGGCGGGCGGGCTAGACTGCTTTCCGCTCTTGGCTGATATCCATTTTTTATCATTATTTTGGTTACCATCAAGCTATTATCAGAGATCTTTGTGGTTTCGGTACGGTTTGTTCATTTTGCAATATAAATTCTGTGGGAATAATTTAAATTGAGTGAAAAAATTTGATACCATATCATTCTCAAAGTTGATATATGGAAACTCCGAAGAGTGAGATACCCAAAGAGCGAGATATGAGAGTTCATTCCATTTCATTCCCTTGACCTTTGGAATGAGATTTGTAAAGTGTGCATAGTGGTGATTTAAATTTTTCATTACATGCTATCATCCTTTCATTACAAATCGAAGTACCTTATGACTCATAATTTTATAGTCCATTTAGATTAGCACGTTCTATGTGAAAATAATTGCTTTTTTAATTTAAAAATGTCCCATCATATGAAGTAGAAATTAGACACACTTTGTGTGTATGTATAGAATTGAATATATAATGCTCAAGTAATTTTTTCAATTTGCTCTGATTGTCTGAAATAATATTAATAGTTATAAAACTTGTATTTTATTAAACAATTTAAAAAAATACTTTTATGATGAAACTTCATAATTTTGTTCACATAAAACAGACGTGACAAGAAAACTGAGGAATCTAAAACAACTGATATTGTCTCATTTCTAGCTACCTAATGAGAAGATTAGCCATTGTCCCTGAATT
>JABCMJ010026110.1:0-15396 GCA_014822125.1 Arbutus unedo | reverse complement strand
GTTTATGTTGTCTCCCTTCTAGTTTCTTTTGATATCATGAATGCGCAAACTTGCATAAGCAAGCATTTCTGAAAAAATGGTAGGGAGTGTGGGGTTGAGTAAAGCACTTAAAAAAAGATGGGTTTGACTATAATGGAATTGTAAAATTGTTTGCCTTGCAAGTTTTAGTTAGGTGAATTGTGCGTTCCAATTTCATATGACCTGATAAATAACACGACTGTGATCAGTTCACTTTTGCCATTCTTAACTCTATGTTGATGACTTGAAGTTCCTCGCCGAACCTCGAAGTGCTCATACTAGTTTTTTTTTTTTCAAAAGTGGTCTTTTATTTGAGAGTTGACTTTTTATTTGAGCAATAGTAAGACATCTGCAGGATTGGTAGTCCATCTCCACCAATTTTCATAATGTTTTGTAGCTAAAAAGTAAAACATCTTGTATTATGAAGTATTAGTAGTCTAATTTTCGATTTTTGTAATGTTTATCGCAGAAAATCATGTTAAGTTCAAGTATTATGTCCAGCCAAAACTACCTTAGGTTTAGGAATAAAAATTGCAGGTGTGGAAGTAGAGCTACTGTGAAGATATCTGAGTCCACTCAAAGTCCTGGAAGATTGTACTACACATGCAAAATTGGTGGAACTTGTGGGTGCGGCTTTTGGGAATGGTGCTTACCAATTGAGTCAACCTACAAGCATGGTTCCAGAATAAATTCATGTCATGAAGCAAGTGGGGATAGTTTTGAAGCTCAAATAGTAAGGCTAGAATTCATGGTGAAGTCTAGACTTCATCAAATAGATGGGAGATGTGTTAAATTGAAGAAGTTGGTGGTTTTATGTTGTGTGATGTCACTACTTAGTATTTTAATTTTATTGCAAGCACTTAATTAGCAAGTAAAGTGAGTGTATGAAATTGTCTTTTATTGGAGGCATAATTATGTTTGTAATTTTTTATGTTCAAGTGAAGGAATTGTATTCATGTAGAAGTGTATTTTTTATGTGCAATTAAAGAAATTTTTGATGTGTAAGTGTACCTTGGTAACATGCCATACGACAGACTTGTTTGTATAGGTAGGTACTATGTGAAAAAGGCCAAGAAAGCAAGAATGTAGCCAAACCTCAAAACTCTTTGATTGACCTTTGGCATTTTCCTATAATGACTTTTTCTTTTTCCCTTGTCCTCATTGTGAATTGGTTGTGGTGAAGAAGGGATTTGAAGGTGGGTCTCTTTTTGGGCAATCGACCATATCCCCTTAGAATAGGATTGAGTGGTTGGTCCACTATAGGGATTTGGGTGTTTTGACGCTTGCACAGGCAAAAGGGAAAAACATACTTTGTATTTTCTATCTTGAACCTTTTGTAGGGGTATGGATCCTCTGTTTGAATTTTGCCTAGGAAAAACAGAAGAATCTTCTTTTGTTTTTGTTTTAGGTGCCCTTTATCTTATGGGAAAAAAAGAGGTATCATTTTTCTTCTTTTGTAAACTTTTACATGTATTTGAGTGGTGGTGAGTGGTAGTTTAATGATGTTTGTTTCCTTCTTGGTTGTGTTTGTTGATTTAGCTTTCTTTTACTTCTAACTATATAGTATCAACCGTAGATAATTTCCTTTTGATGATTTCTCAGCCTCACTTGATGAAGCACTAATTCTTGTCTCATTGCCATATTACCAGCATTTATGGAATCAATTGTGGATTTTCGATATGTACTACACGATATCAGACTTAAGACCCATCTCGGGCTATACTCTTGGTTGCCATATTTTCAGTAGCTATTATAAATTCAGTAACTATTATAAACCATTCAATCACATTTCCAGTAGTTAATAAAAATACTAAATGCAACCCATTCAATCACATTTCTAGAAACTATTAGAAGTTCACCAGTCTTGCAACCCAAATGGAAGCATTTCCGATTCCAACCAGTTTCAAATTTCATAGTCCAAAACATAACCTAGAAAATTAAAAAACGTAGCAGTGTAAAGAAAAACGCAGCAGCATCACGACATCATCTTAACATCCTTCTTACAACCCAAAAACATCTTCCTGACTTCACTCTTTGTCTCAATTTACATCTCCACCGACTGCAACATACACAAGCCACAGTCAATGGCTATCCATTACAAGATAAATAATAAACAAACATAGTTATTGTTTAAACACTTACATGTTGAGAAATTTTGGACAATTCCGTTTGTCATGTGATTGCCCTGTTAACCCACAACCATTGCAACGCTTACTCTTGTTTTTTTGCTTTCTCTTTTCCTCCCTTCAGCCGTTTACCACAACCCTTTGCCCTAACTTGTTGTGGTTCTTTTAAACTATTGTGAACTAAGGTAGGCACTTGGATACCACACGATTCGCCATCTTCGCTTCCACGCTTCATGACAAGTAGCTTTTTTTGGGTTAACTCTAAAACTTCTCGTAAAAGCTTACATCCGTCTTCAGTGAGAATAGTGTTATCAATTACATTGGAAGTAAGTTGGAAGAGACTATTTCGCCTTACTAGCAAAGAGGTGTCATAAACATCCTTGATGCCCTCACCCAAGTCCAAGTCATCTCTAACTCTCATAGTTTTTGATGATTTAGTCCACCTCCTCAAGATAAATTGATCGGGCAATTCTATAATCTGCATTCTAGTGAAATACGCCAATATGTGCCGACATGGAATACCGTCGCACTCAAATTTCTTGCAAGTACACCTCACGTAGTTTGTCGACTTCTCTACCATTATCTCACGAACTCTCAAATCACTCTCCTTTGCCCTTTCAATATTGCATAAACGATGATGTTCATCATCATATGTTATTGTTACCAAATACGCCATACTTTGAAAGAGTTGGTCTTGAATCTTGTAAAATATTGCCCGTGTATACCATTCGCTCATCGTTTTTTTCATTACCCATTAAGTTTTCAAGATGGGTTTCTCATTGACATCTTTGTGATCAAAGTCCAATTCTTTATGCCGTATCCGTGAAAGAGCCCTCTCGAATCTCGTCACAAAATCCCACAAAGAATTATGAGGGGACATGTACTTCTTAAAGAATGAGTGTGAAATTTCAGCTCTTTGACTACTAGTCATGTGGGCAGAAAAATATGGTTCATATACGCAGGAATCTATCTCTCACGAATTTTGTACATAGCATTTAACCATTTATTATTGGATAAGTTAGTTTTTTTTAAAACAACTACCCATCTTGCTTCGAACTCTTGAGGGCTCTCAGAATCCCATATGCATTTTCTAAACTCGTCATAGTGTTCTTTATAGCTTACCGCGCTTATCTTCTCTAAAAATTTACTTACAATGTGCCAAATGCAATACCTGTAATGTGTATTTGGAAGAACGCTAGCAATTGCTCTTGTCATTGCCGGATCTTGATTAGTTATGATCATTCTAGGAGGGCCCACCGGCATTGCTTTCAACCATTCCTTAAAGAACCACTCAAAAGAATCACTCGTTTTATCACTTAAGAACCCACACCCAAACATTGTTGTTTGCCTATAGTGATTAACCCCTAATATGGGTGTGAATATCAAAGAATAGCGATCTGTATTGTAGGTTTTGTCAAACACCACAACATCACCAAAATATTGGTACGACTTTCTACAAGTCATCGGTCCAAAAACAACGAGTCATCCTCCCCTCATCATCCTTCTCGAATGCAAACGTGAAACCAGGATTTTTTAGTTGCTCACTCAAAAAATGCTCATATAGCATATTGGCGTAATGTCCGGCTAACATTTTCCTCCTATCCCTTTCAACGTTATAAAGATCTTGCTCTAAAAGTCCAACATTTTGAAGACCTCCGGATTGCAATTCCAAGATACTCATTTGTTGGTGAGTTGGCACGTTAGCAGCTACAAGTTATTGTGTTAATGCTTTTTTTGCAATAGACACTTTACGATATGATCGCAACAAATGTACCCTCCTTGGCATCGTGAGAGGGTGGTTATGACCCTCGATAAATTGGGAAACAACAAAATTTTTATTTGTCCAGTCCTTCACAACCGATAATTTTGCGCCACACCCCTCTCTCTAATTGTCCCCCGACGCCGTACATTGTGTGTGGAAGTCTTTAGGGCGCTAACCCCCTCTTTGCAACAAACATACTCTTTCCGTATGATTTCATTATTGTCCCTACTTCTCTTGCTAGAATGACCACGCGTACCAAATCCAGATTCTCTCGCATAATTGTTGTAAAAAAGATGGACGTCCTCTAAATTTTCAAACTCTTGTGCAATTTGAGGTATCAAGTTGCTCTTTACTTGAGGTGTATAAAGGAATTCAGAAGAATTACCTGATGATTCTAGTAGTTGAACTAGTAACGGTGACAATTGTTCTACATCATCAAAGGACTCCATCATCTTACAAAAGCTCAAATTTGTAATAGGAGTACATGTGCCAAAATGAGGCAATACACTCTTGAAAGAGACATGTAAAAAAATTAATGTTAACTAAATCCTAAGTAAATCAAACAAAGATGCATTAATCCATAAAAAATAGCATGACAAAACTAGTATCCAAACATTAACCCATAAAAAACTAGTATGAGCACTTCGAGGTTCAGCGAGGAACTTCAAGTCATCAACATAGAAGTAAGAATGTCAAAATTGAACTGATCATAGTCGTGTTATTTATCAGGTCATATGAAATTTGAAGGCACAATTCACCTAACTAAAACTTGCAAGGCAAACAATTTTACAATTCCATTATAGTTAAACCCATCTTTCTTTAAGTGCTTTACTCAACCCCACACTCCCTACCATTTTTTCAGAAATGCTTGCTTATGCAGGTTTGTCACATTCACGATATCAAAAGAAACTAGAAGGGAGACAACATAAACCACATAAAGACTTCAAGCCAGAGAAATTCTAAAAAGTCAATTTCAATGCTCTGGATAACATGCAAAAACTTTTTAAATACAATTTCGAATTTGAAGGTCCGACAATAGAAAAGATCGAACATAACTGATGAGACCACTGTGAAATTACCTAAGATCGGACTGGCGAGGTCCGACGAGAGAGAAGATCGGAGAGGCGAGGTCCGGCGATAGGTAATATCGGAGTATCAGCACAACTGATGTCCCTAACATAAAAGACCACTGTGAAAAAAAACCCTAAATCGAAATGCTTGAAGATACAATTAACATTACCTGAGGTTCGACAAGAGAGAAGATCGGAGAAGCGAGGTCCGGCGAGAAAGGATCAACGAGAGAGATGTCCAGCGAGGGAGAAGTCCAGCAAGAGGGAAGAGAGAGAGAGAGAGAGCGGCTGGATACAAAATAAAAATGAGGGTTTTGTCTACCCAGACCATCGGGTGATATAGAAATTGACCCGACCCGCGACCCACATTCCATATTTAGCAGGTTTTTAAGTGAGCAAATCTCAGCCATTGGATGAGATCCAATGGTGGAGATTACAAACTCTTATTTTAGTTATTTAAGGGCTCCCACAATAGAAGGGCTCTGTGCGCGCGCGCGTGTGTGTGTGTGTGTGTGTGTGTATATATATATATATATATGGATTATAGACATATGTACCCCCTATATATGTATATATATATATATATATATATATATGCGAATATGCACATGTTCAATTTGTACAATTACTAAGAGAAGAGAGAGAGAAAAAATAATTTTGAATTAATGATCTGATCTGAGAGAGAGTGGAAAGATAAGTTTAAGGTTTATCGTTTAAGATTTAGAGAGAGAGATAGTTTTGGGTTTTGGATTTTGAGTTTTTAGTTAAAGAGAAAGGTAGAGAGATACTGAGAGAGAAATAGAAAGAAAGTATGTAGAGAGATGAGAGATAGTGTAATAATTTTAAATTTAATATTTTAAGAGAGAAAGGGGGGGGGGAGAAAGATAGAGAGAGAGAGAGAGAGATTAGATTAAAAATTTTAGATTTAATGTTCTAAGAGAGATAGATAGAGAAAAAGAGGGAGATAGAGTGAAAAAGAGATAAAAATATATAATATATTATGTTTAACATCTATTTAAAAAAAAATCTTAAACATATGTTATATATTAGATATTGTAAATAATTTTTGAATATTATGTGTGTTGCAATGATAAGAGAGGGTGTCCCTAAAGTGGTTGTGGGGTGATCAAATCTTGGCAAGGGAATAATATCCAATCTGTGAAATTTATTTTGAATTTAAACTCAATTTAACGACAAAAAAATTGTCTCCAAATCTAATTGTTAACGACGAAAATAAGTTTCTTGTGAAATGACTGCAGTTAGCAACAAAATATTTCGTCACTAAAAATTGATATTAGTGACAAAAAAATCCCTCACTGAATATCTATCTTTAGCGACAAATTATTTCGTCGCCATAGAATATATTAGGTGACAAATTTTATTTTTCATCTGGACCTTTAGTGTGAAACTATGGGCGACGAAAATTAGCGACAAAAATTTTCTATCGCCTAATGCATTGGCGACGAAAAATATAGCTATCGAGACGAAATTATTTCGTTGCTATAGACCAATTTTGTTGTAGTGGTATGCATATATTGCGTAATGTGATTATGCGGAACGTTGAGAACATGATACGAGGTTTGAGGAAATTTTTGTTGTTGTTGTTTCGAATTCAACCGTTATGCTACCCGAAGATTGTGATTCATTTATGTGGAGTACTGAGATGTTAATTGAGCTAGGAAGTATAGATAAAGAGTATGATATGTAAACTGGGGTTGTGTTGGAAAAAATTTAGATTCACGTTAGGAATACTGGTTCGAAAGGTAGTTGAATAAGGCAACGAATGGTATTGGGTATGTGTTATAAAGTAATGAACATTGTAGAAACTTGTGAGAAAAGAATTAACGAAAATTGAAACATGTTATGGTTGGCCTGGCATGACATGATGTTGTGGTTTGAGATACTAATTGTGACTTTGTTCTAAGCGCCCCTAATAGGAGGAGTTGGAAACGGTACAAGATGACTTCAGGGACGCTTGCAAAGTCAGCTCCAGATCCTGAGAGAGTGACAGTTAGTGTACTGCGCGTCTTTGAGTCTATATGGAGAAGTGACTAAAGTACATTATGACTGGATCTGGCGACGTCATATTCACGGGATCTAGGTAAAAATAGAGAGGTATGTATTTACTTGAGCAAACAGTAGAAGGTTATTTCCTTCTCGGGTTGTGATTCGAATTGTGACCTCAGATAGGCAAAGACTAGTCAATACCAACTAAGGGCCCTATGTTAATGTTTAAGGGAGGTAATGATATTCCTTACGGTATACCTACAAACTTAAAAGAATTTAATAAAACTTATCAAGTGTTGTGTTTATGCACGCTACCTACTGTTATATTACATGTTCAATACTTTAACTGTTTAGCATTTATAACCGTTGCATGTTGTATCACCTGTGGATTTAGTTTTTCGGGTAACTTTATCTACTGAGTTTTATTACTTATTGGTGTAACTTCTCTGCCCTTGACATTTTATGCCAAATGGAGATGTGCAGACGAAAGAGTCACCCATGCAAAATGTGTTGGGAGTCGATAGAGAGGAGCTGTTCGCTTGGTTGCCGAACCCTTAGTCTGTTGCTCTGATATTTTACTTATTTTTATGTTATGGAATAAATATAAACCCCGATGGGTAATATGGCCAATTACAATTACGTACTTTGAAAACTTGGTTTTATCTTTATTTAATTAATGGTTAAGGGTATTTCAATTTAATCATTGTCTTTTATAAAATAAGAGTTTAATGAATTATTTAATGTTTCGAGAAATCGTGGCATTACAATAACATAAATATTATTTCTTTTACTTTAATAAAATAAAAAATTTCCTCCACGTTGTTGATAAAACAATCATTGTCTTGAGATCTATTTAGAAAAAAGTTTTATCTAAATGTCCAACAAAATTAAATCATTCGTGGAATTTTGTCAAATGATCTTGTAGCCTATGTTTAGTGAGTGAGCTCTAAGGTTCGATTCAGAGAGAAAATTGACTCTCGTAGTAATCTAGTATATTTAATAATATATTAACGCAACAAAAATAAATGGATATCATACGTTTCTCTCTCTTTCTCTCTCCCACACACACACTCATTCTCATACCTCAGTTATAAATTTCAAAGACTCACTAATTAATCTTACACCAATGATGATCGATTCGAAACTTCGCCCGAGATCATATTTGACACTCTTTTGCCTAAGCTAATACGCACAATTTCGAGTCCATTTTTATGTGCGGTTAGTAAGTAACAAGCACGATATTCGTACTTTGTCCAAATTACAAATTGACTTTAATGAAGTTTGATTGTAATGTTAAATATGTAGGCATAGAATTTCTCATCGATTTTTGTAAATGTCATTTTTTGTGAAGAGATGGATATTTTTTGTTTTATTATTAAAAAAGAAGACTTTGACATATGGACTGCACGGGCATATGATATAAATGAGTTTATTTTCCAAGCTTAAAAATTTGTACACCGTGCAAAAAACTCTTGGTAGTTTCTAAATGTTTTCTAGTCATTAATTTTAAAATAAAAATGTTAACCACCGCTCATTATGCAGTGGATAACATATAAATATATATGGATATTCATAATATTTGTATTTATTTAACATTATATATATATATATATATTATTCATCGCCCAATGAACGGTAATTAACAAAACTCTTTTAGAATTAATAGGATTTGGCGTAAACTTATTTGAACACTGTGTATCATAAAAAAATAATAAACTCTGCCCACAGTAAATACTGACGAAAGCAATTTATCTTATTGAAGAGATTTGAGGAGTCTGGTTTGCAGTATATAAATATATTGTGTTGTGCGTCAAAATGATATTATTTTAACGTTTCAAAAATTGTCAAAGATTATCCGAACACTATTTACTTGTGAAGACCATTTTAAGAGCACTAAAACAATATTGTTTTGATGCGTAATATATTTTACGGTGCACACTCTGGTCGGAGAGAATTATAGTTGTTTATTTGTATTTTTCCTTTTTTTAAGATATTTATGAGCGGGACAAGTTTCCCGTGACTGGCTTCCTGTTTCACCGCGTCCAAAACCCAATCAGATATTTTTATTACCCTCAAGTTGGACCAACCCCATCGGACAGGAAAAATTATTCAGTGCTATTAGCGTACCGCCATGTGATATTCTAAACCCCTCTATAAACACATGTTAGTATTGATCTGGAAAACCACATCAACGTGGCATAGTGCCTTAGGATAGTATCCCATGATATTTGAGCACTGAATAATTACTCATCGGAGTGACCTTTTCGGGATTTGTTTGCTCAACGGCTACCATTTTTTGTCAGCTTATGTGAATGTGTTGATTTCCTCAATCAACATGAGTTTAATTATTACTTTATTATTTTTTTTGATCATTTTGTGTGTTTGGAGCATTTATAACTATCTAGACGAATATGAGAAGTTATGAGCACTTAGTGTAGACAAAACAATATTATTTTGCTGGTTTTCTTTTCAAACTATATCGATTTTAATTTACCCCACAAATTGATACAAAAATGTTTGGGGTCAAAATGTCGTAGTTTAGGGGGCAAAGTTATGTCGTTTAGTCTGTATTACACGAACACTATAGAGGGTTGCACTGCAATTTCTGAATCCCATGTTGACTAATCTGTGAAGAACTAATCACATTATTTACTTGCAAAAGGTCCAATTAGAACTAGAGAAAAGCCATATGTGATTTTATCTTAAAAAAATTGGTAATATTCGAAAGGTTTTAAGCAAAAAATTTCAAAATAGAAATAGAGCAAACGTTTCAAGTCAATTACCCCTTTTGATTAAAAAATAATAATAATAATAATAGAACGTATCACTCAACCCTAAAGCGTTGTCCAAGTGGTAAAACAGATAAACTGTAAACTCAGACATTATATGGTCGAAAATTGACAACGTAATATTTGAGATCGCTAGGAGAAGACCCTGAGTCGGTAATATATATAGAGACTCTTCAAATTTTATCCAACTTAATTCTAAATTGACCAAATATTTCAATTATAAAAAAAAAAATGTATCACTCTACTATGAAAACACCAATAAAATAGAGTTATTCTTATGAGGTGAAGTGAATTATGATATTTTGAAGTTGGAGATACTCTTCTTGTACCTATAGTTTGTTGGACGACCTACCTATCTCAAGGTCATCAACTAGTACTCTACAGGCTAAATCAAAGTGTCTGACCCCAGAAAATTCTAGATGTCTTCTTGTGACATTTGAAAAAAGAATAATGTTTTGTGCACAAATATTCATGTATATATTTGGATATAAATGTGTAAAGCATCGAAAGATGCACGCGTTGTTCTTATTAATTTGTGAATTTTATATGTATTTAACGATTTTGAACATATTTGTGTTTGAATTTAAGTATGAATAATTATGTGCACAGACTTTTTTTTTTCTTTTTTGAAAAAATGGACATTTTTTGACCCGCTAACATTGTTGGGAAAAGTTAAGTTAGGTGCAAAAGAGATGGCAGGACATATATCATGTGAGAAATGATTTCCACAATCTACTTTCAAATTTTTATGTCTAGTGTGTTTTATCAAGTGTTATAGATTAGAGATGGCAACGGGTAGATTGAAAATAAATTTGACCATTTTTGTCTTTAATTTCTGGATTTAGTAGTTGTTTATATTTTTTACCCATTTTTTAAACTTAAAATTAACGATATTATCTCCATCTCTGCACCTAACGAGAATCAGGGAGACTCCCTACCCAATCTGAATAATGTTCGTGACAAAAAGATAAATTAGTAAATTTAACTCTTTTTTTTGTAATTTTAATCAAACAATGACAAAAATAGTACATATATTTGTATAAAATGGTTAGAACTTACAAAAATACTTGATAGATAGTTTGCATAAATTAATATACGGGACAAGGATAAGACCGGGAATCAAAACGGAAATAGATTGAAGGTACGTGAAATTGTCTCAAATCTAATATAATTCCCAATTTATTTTAATTTTTGCTCAAAGAACTGATCCGATCTTTGAAAAAATTCTCGAAACTACCGTCCAATGCATACATTATATATATATATATATATATATATATATGAAAGAAAACAAAAAGGCATAAACAAATGGTATTGGCCTCAAAATTACATACATTATATAATGAATGTTTCACTAAAATTTGCAATGACCCCCAAAGAGAGACGAGAGAGTGACAATTTATTGATGAACAAGTTGCAGCTTGGAGATATGACTTCAGCCCTGAAAGGGAAGTTGTATTTATTATTTGTAGAGTAACCTCGTGAGCTTTGGACAAAGATGGAGCTAGGATTTGGTTTGCCCTTTTCTTGGGGATACCACATTTAACATTTTCAACAATTCGAGTGTACCTTATACCGGATTCGGGAGGCGTGCACATGCAGTTGCGGAAAAACGACCAATTTTGTTAATTTTTCTTTCAAAACTATGTCGCTTTGATCTCACGTATTTTGATAATAATTCGTGTCATAAATCAAAACGATGTAGTTTTAAGTATAAAACGGATTAAATTATGTCGTTTTTTTCACGCGCACTGCATGAAACTGCACTACAACCCTCTTAAATCCTCGTATACCACTATCTCTTGATCACGAACTCGATATTAAAGAAACGAATAAGACTCATACATATCAGCACGAAGAATAAAAATTAATCACTAATTAAACAAAATCACGACGAAGTGTTTATGTGATTCGACCAGACTAGTATGTTTCGGAATGAAATTAGATGTCATTATGTTCTGATAAAATACGAAGAATAAGAATAAGAATGATGTCTCTGAGGGTAGTAGGCATGCAATATCCAAGGGCGTATATTAACAGCCATGTCGTGTAAAGTTAGGGCTTATTAGTCAATTTGCATCAAAGACAACACCTCCTCCACACACACACAAAAGGATAAAATAAATATTTGAAACCTCGACATAGATTTTGGCCAAAGCCCACGTGTCGTTTCTTTTGGTCTTCAAGCATAGTTTAATGATATCCAAGTACTAACCTAAGGGCATATTTGTTAACCGCAGGGAAAAATGACTTCGTGTCTTCGTCCTTGAATGGAGTATCTGAAAACCTTTTTGTTACAAAATTAATGATCTAATCACGGATTTGAGCGATCAAATAAATATTAATTTATTGTTTATTATTTTAGATATGGCTGTTCGGATTATAATATTTGGTGTTTGTTTATTTATCTGGATCCCAAATAGTATTTTATTTGTAATAACTCTAAATTTTAAATTCATTTTTAAATAATTTAATCATTAAAAGTCAATTTTTATTTTGTTGTTTTAAAATCAGAAAAATCGTATTTTAGTTTTGCTAGCTCGAGCGGTCTCATGAAATTCTACAACTGTAGATCTGAAAGTTATGGAGAATCGATGAGGGGCAGACGGTTTTGTTGTGTGTTTATGGTCATGATTATATGATTTAGGTGTGATATTATTATAAAAATATAAGGGTTGTATGTTTTTCTTTTACATTTCACGAAATCATAAGTATAGCGAGCATTTGGGAGAAAGAGTTTTCTGAAATTGTTGTTGGAGTTCTTACAAGTTCTAATTAGAAGGCGAGGTTCTGTCCATTTATTTTTTGACGATTTGTGGAGTGTTTTGTGCTTTGTTCTTCAGATCAAGGTAGGCAAAGTTATATGCCAACCCTAGGTCTAGACCTTCTCTTGTAATTTTGATTTTGAAAGCATGATTAGATAAGTATGGTTAGAGTTTCATTCTCATTTATATTCAGTGATTTCATGTAGTTGTGGTTAATTTGATCTATTGGTTTAGGAAAAAACATAATCTACACTAGTTTTAATAGTTCTAGTAGTTTAATTCTGTGCGGGTCATGTTTCGTTCATATATAAACAGTTTGTTTGGAACAGAAATTGCAAGAACCATATCCCAGATTCTAGAAAAAATGAAGACTCGCTCGAGCGAGTGACCTCTCTATATTTGTCATATTCTGACTTGTGACCAATGACCAGTTTGTCAAAGCCCGTAACTCAATAGCTCGCTCGAGCAGTCTGTTGAAAAACAGACAGTTTTAACAGGATGTCCAGATTGTTTCAGACTATGTTTCAGACAGTTTGTAACGCTCTGATTTCTCAGACATTAATTAAATCCGTTAATTCAATTGATTAGTAAATGACAAAAATACATTTTTATAGCAAATGAAGTTTAATCAGAGTTACTAAGTATGAAAATAAAAATGACATAAATACCCCTTAGGGTCTACATTCCTTTACTTCCAAATAAAAGTAAATAGAGCTACTAAGGGTAGGGTAGCCAAACGCCACCATGATCCTCCTCGACAGGTCCCGGCTCTCCATGCTCGGGTGGGTACTCCGACTGCTCCGCAACATCTGGTATGAAACACCAGGGGCAGAGAAGTTACACCGATGAGTTCTGACACTTAGTACAAAGGTTTACCCAAAAAATCAAACCCAAAGATAAATTCACATACAACAGAATAAATGCATAAGCATAATCAACAAAATAGCTTGACATAACCAATGCTGATATATCAAAAACTGTAAAGGATAGCTTGAAATATTTTAAATTTATTCTTTTTTTTTCTTTTCATCGGAACGACGCCCGGTGGGAATCAAACCCACGTACAACACGACACGACGGTCGATGGGAATTTAACCCACATCGGGAATCGAACCCGGAATACAAAAATAGAGGGGAATCGAACCACCAACTATCTCGGGAATCTAACCCGGAACAATAAGCGAAGGGGAATCGAACCACCAGTCACCTCGGGAATCTAACCCGGAACAAAAGTGAGGAGGGAAATCTAACCACCAATTCACCTCGGGACTTGAATCCAGAAATCATATATACATGGCACGACGACCGTTGAATTATCTTTCACTAGTGTCGTTACCTGTTTTTCTAGCAAGCTTCCTAATATTTTTTCCTAAAAAATAAGTCACGTTTGCTAAACATTTGAGACGTGAGCAACATATTTCATATCACATGGCATCTCCACTAATTCCACACAGATTCACATTTGCAAACCACATTATTATAGTATATTTATTTTTCCGCATGACATTCCCCAGTAGTTCTAACACGGATTAATTTTGCATATCAATGAAGATTTGGGCAGTAGGTCATGATATCATCAATATTTCTATTACACAGATTCTATTTCCGGAAAATAGTGGCGAATCACACATTTCATGATTAACGATTAAAGTTTAATAATGATACGAAATCCCAAGGGTTCATGTCTTCCCGAAATTCCAAGGGAACTCGGGGCTTCAATAGATACATACATGAATGCTTGTGCATGTGTTCGTGTGTTGGGGTAGTAATGTTACAACAGAGACCGTAGCCTGAAACGAAAAGCAAGTTTCTAAGGGTTGGTAGGTAAACATTTCTACCTTAATTTGTGATTTTGACACGGATCGGCGGTGTCTCGACAAAAAATGGTGCTCGGCAGTGATCGAATCCCTCTCTCCCTTTCTCTCTCTCTCTCTCTCTGATCCGTGGAGATGCTAGTGAAGGATTAGAAATATGGCACCATTTCTGTAGTGGAGGAGATAATATTAAACTTAATACATATAATAAACATCCATGAATAACCTTCCATCCGTTATGAGTCTCTTGCCATTTTTCTTATTGATCCTGCCGTTTCAAGGTGTAAAGTTAAGATCAAGGATTTTATTTTGGTGTTACGTGTTTCACTCTCACTCTCGTGCTTGAAATGATCAAAACCATTCATTATGCTTATTAATAAAAGTAGAATTAATACAAGCGGATAGACTAAAAATAAATAATAAATTTTTATTTAATGAAATAAATAAATAAATATATATATGTATGTATATATCATAATTATTTAATTAATTACATGTTTAAAATTTTGGGTCGTTACAATTGGTGAGGGAAATCAAACTTCTGCCATGATTTTACAGCACCGAGTGAGGAAGGGTAGTTTTGGATGTCTATGGCAGACATAAGGGGGTGTAGAGGTCACCACAGACTTAGGCCCCGTTTGGATGAGGGCTTATCCCCTCTTAAAAAAATAAGACCGGGTAAGATTACTTACCCTCTGTTTGGCGACAGCTTTGGACGCCCCCTGCTATCCTTTCACCCCCTCTTCGTTTTCACAGCTTTGGGGATTTGGCCCTGATAAATTTTGGGCTGGTCCTGCCCTCCCCAAATGTTATCCGGCTTTACGGGGTTGGTCGTTTGACGGTTCGATCCCTCCTTCTCCGACGCGAGCCTAGGGTTTCGGTTGCTGGTGTAGTTGCGATTTCGATCCGTCAGCTTCGATTTCTTGCCACCGGCGTTGCTTGTTCGGACAGGTCAGGGAATTTTTTCCGATTTCTGTACTGATCTAACATGTATACTGCGATTTTTTTCCGATTTCTGTTCTGATAAAATAGAGCTGTTCTGTTC
>JABCMJ010026101.1:0-10084 GCA_014822125.1 Arbutus unedo | reverse complement strand
GCTTGAAACAGTCGATGGTGGCATGATATGTAGACAACCAGTCCATACCCAAAATAATGTCAAACCCCGACATGTCTAAAATAATAAAGTCGAAAGTGAAATGACGGTCGAGGATAACAAGCTCACAAGCTCTACAAACACGACTAAGCGGTGATCTACCTCCAAGAGGAGTCTCAACAAACAAAGGTGGGTCAAGGTGATCAGTTTCTAGTTCCAATGCACACACAAACGATGCAGCAATGAATGAATGAGATGCTCCATAATCGAATAAAACTCTAGCAAAAGAGTTAAACAACAGAAATGTACCCCTCACGACTGATGTCTCGGGGCCCTGAGTAGTGGGTTGTGGAACTGCTGAGGCAATATTGAAGACTCTGCCCTGTGCATGATGGCCCTGGCCATACCCACCTCGTTGTCCGGAACCTTGAGAAGGTGCCGAAGAACTTGCTCCCCTATTTCCCTGTGAGCCTTGTACCGACGTAGTCTGACGATAATGAGGTTGTTGCTGTCTCTGTCCACTTCCAAACTGTTGTTGCTGCTCGCGAC
This sequence comes from Arbutus unedo, assembly GCA_014822125.1. Classification (NCBI taxonomy): domain Eukaryota; kingdom Viridiplantae; phylum Streptophyta; class Magnoliopsida; order Ericales; family Ericaceae; genus Arbutus; species Arbutus unedo. The sequence goes on along the minus strand of JABCMJ010026101.1, from coordinate 9,538 downwards.
TCTATCCTGGTCTGGGTTGCTATACCGACCCTACCTCACTGTGTACTCCTGTCCCCTGAGGACAACTTCTAGCCATATGTCTGGTTTGACCACAAGTGAAACATGCCCTCTGAGGCGCAAAACACTGACTACGAATGTGACCAGGTTGGTTACACCGGTGACACACAACAGGTGGCCTCAAAGTATTGCTCCTAGAATTGGAGAGAGTATGTGGCCTAAGATTTGAGTGGCCCTGGGGGAACGAAAATTGTTCTTTATGTCGCTTACGCCCCTGACTCCCAGAGTTCCCAGATGATGATGAATTTCGAACAATACTCGAATGCCTAGGTTCCCAAACTCTAGAACCCCGTTGTGCCGCTCTAGGCAATTCCACACTCCTTACACACTCAACAATCTCATCAGAATTCATCTTGTGTTGGCTCATCACATGCCTCTTCATAGAAGAGTGAAGACCCCTCTCAAAATGACGACACTTACGATCTTCCGATGCTACCAATTTCGGTGCATAGCGGGATAAGGTCTGAAAGTTCACGGCATACTCTGACACTATCATGTTCCCTTACTCCAACCTCTCAAACTATACTCATAACTATTCACGATAAGATTTAGGAAAATATCGGCTCTAGAAAAGAGCCTCAAATTCAGCCCAAGTAATATCCTCCACATCCGATTCGTCAATTCTAGCCACTTACCTAGCGGCCCTTCGTGCATCTTTTCTTGTTTCAAGGACAGGCTTCTACCATTTGTCTGCTTCCCCAATCAATTGGCAAGCCACAATGTCAACCCAGAGATCATCCTCCACTATCCTCAATGCTGTGAATAACTTGTAAATTTCGGAGAGCCAAAGATTGGCCGCGAGAAAATCGCCACCCTCTCCACTAAATTGAGGGGGATTAAGATGGCGGAACTCCCTCATCGCATCCATTGTCTGATCACCAACATGGGCTCTTGGAGACTGGTTCAGTAAATTGGCCTCGGCAAGCGCCGCAACAAACTCCCTAATGAACGCACCCGGAACAACCGGTGGTTCAACATTCTGCTCCACCTCCGCTCGCGGGATCTCTTTCTGTTGACTCACAACATCTTCTAACAGTCTCTCGTAATAACGGCCTCGACCTCGACCTCGAGGTCCACCCATTCTCACCCCACGTCTCGGAGGCATAATGCTACAATGATAAAGACAACACTATCAAAATCAAACAACCATTGCCCTCACAAGGCCAATTATCCAACAGAAATCCCTAACAAGGGTCAACAAGTTCACATGAGTCTATTTATGTGATATGCAATGTCGATGCATGTCAAGCACACAAGCACACACAATTCATGCATAAATACAACGAGTCTAGAACCCAATGAGGCTAGAAGCCTCCCCACGGTCTCGAGATTTTCTAACTTAAACTCTAATACCAAGTTGTCACGCCTTTAATTTTTAACCTTTTATAAATACATTTAATTATAGCAAAATCCTCGTAGTTCTCACCAATTGCCCAAAATAGGTCTTCAATCATAAGCCAAAGTAATCTAAGTTCTAGCAGTTTACAAAAGTCAGTTTCAAAATATTACATCAGGATCAAGACATTTAAATCCACTAGAGTTATGTTACATCTTTCTTTCAAAAAGATAGATGGAAAGATGACAAATAACTTCGTGGATGCGACTCATAACATGCCATGCAAAAATCTAAGCACTCCATGCCAACTTGGAGCTAAACGTTAGAAACTGAAACTGAAAAATAAATAGGGGTTGAGCTAACGAGCCCAGTAGAGAAATTCTATGCAGGTCTTACGTGAAGATGGAATGCCATGGCATAGAAGGTAAACAACAATGCTTAATTTAATGTATTACGATAAGATGCGTTAAACTACAACTGATTCATTTCCAAATTGGAACCTACTCATCAAAGGCTCGTTTCACATCATTATTCTCATGATCATCAAGTAACATATTCGAATCCACAATAACGATTTCTCATGCCTAGCATTCCCGTAGAATCCTAGTTCCATTTCCTAGTCATCCCGTCCAGGAGTCTAGTTCATAATACTCCTTGCATCCCCATAAGGAAGTTTAGTTCACAATTCTCACAATATCCCTAACCTTCCCATCAGGGAGTCTAATTCACAATACTCACAATATCTCTAGCCTTCCCATTGGGGAGTCTAGTTCACAACATGAATCGCAACTACTTCCATTACTTCAATGTATCAACCTTGAATTAATATTGAATGGTACGATGCATCACTTCCATCAAGGATATCATATGACAACTCTTTCAAGCAACAAACATAGTATCTAGCCAGTTAAGGTAAACACTTTCAAGGTAAACACACCAAACATACCCAAGCCCTTAACCCAAAGGGCAAATGCATCATACACCAATAATAAGCCATAATCAAGTAAGAAAAGTAAGAAAATCCCTACCTCAAGAAAAGAAATCCAAGTTTTAAGCTCAAATGACAAAGTCCTAACTTGAAAGGTGGAATGAAGCTCAACCAAGCCCTCTCCAAACAAGAATCCACCTCCAAATGCTTGAAATCAAAGGAAAATAAAAAATCCTTGAAGAAATTTGGGAGATGTGGAGGATTGATCAAGTATTTTAGGGTGGAGACATGAGAAATGGGGGTTTCTTAGAGAGAGAATGGGAGAAAATCTAATTTAGGGTGTAAGAGTTGTGTACAAAGATTTCTGGTTCGACATATTTAAAAATGCGTACGTACCCGCCTGACCGGTCACGGGAAAAGGAGCAATGAGCCTGACAGGTCACAGCTGGTCTACTGACCAAAAATTTTCCACCCGCTTGACCGGTCACGGAGGCTAACCCGCGGGAGCTTGACTGGTCATAGGGGGGCACTGACCAAAAACCCACTTTCGCGTGACTGGTCACGCCAACCATGCTCCAAGCTGTGACCAGTCACCCAAGACCCCCCTATATGCCCCTCTCCTCCTCACCAAAACTAATCACACACATTCTTCGTCTCATCCGATGCTCATCTATACCCATTTTATTCACCGTAAGACATTTTTAAAAATCAAAATAAAATGGGTCCTTACAGAAAAAGTCTGTGTTTGAGCTAGATAAATAAAGGGTCAAAGAATTTGAAACGAAAATGACTGTGGACATCAATTGTGGGCTTGGGTGGGAACAGGGTAAGATTAAGAGCGAAAATGGGGGGTTGGTTTAAAATTCTGTAAAACTCTCTATCTATCTCTCTCTCTCTCTCTCTCTCTCTCTCTCTCTCAAGAGAGAGAAATAGTGTATTTTTAGCTGCTACTAATTGATAGTGGGTGGTGGAGGCAAATAGGGGCAGGGTTTGCAGGTTTAGATGCAACGTTGTGGATGTTGAAACAGAGTTGGTGAATTTGATTTGATTTTTTCTTATTAATTGGAGTATTTGATTTGATTTTAGAACTTTGAAATTATAGGGGAAAAGGAAAAGGGAGGAGGAAAGAAAGAATGTCGTGTATGTTCGTTAACAAACGGAACTCGTGCATGGATATAGCATGCCAACGTGCTCATAATGTGCGTGTATTTCACGTGCTAAACAAACATAACAGATATGATGAATGATGACAAAACAACAGATATCATTTGGCCGTAGGATTTTAGAGTGAGTAGCACGAGTGTCGGTGATGGCTGGGGAAAAGTAAAATTAATTGTGTTGGTTGGCTCCTAACTACAGGTAGTGGAATTATTTAAGTGGGCGGTGGAAAGTTGGGATACCATGGTCCAATAATTATTTGGGATTAGGAGTGGTAATGAAACGGATCGGAGTGGATATCAGAATATCTATATCCGATATTCGAATACTAACCGATAACCGTATCCATTCCGATATTCATAGGAAATTAAAATTGGTGCACCATAACTATATCCAATGGATATCAGTTAATCTCCAAACCGAATGGATATCCGTAATTTTTTTTTAATCCGCCCTAAACCGATCCGAATGCAATTTTAAGAAAAAAAAATTCTATTCATATTTTGGCAACAAACCAAACTCAAAAATAACACATCACATATTACATAACCATTAAAAGAAATTTGGAAATGGTAAGTAAACCTACAACGATTCAAACATTACTAACTAAACCAACAATGCAAAGAAATAAAAAGTAGTTTAACAATAGAATACAACCCCAAAGTGAAATTGTAGAAATAAGAAAAAAATATAAGGGAAGTCTTAAGGCATAAGATAATGATGGACAGTGGGTACTCTAGTATTTGGGTACTACTGTCGCTTAACAAAAATTGACATTTTAGTGTTTTATATTATATTATATATATATATATATATATATTATTATTATTATATATTAGGAGTTTTAGTTTTAATTTTAATTATATATACTGTTCGATTCAGTTCGAATATCCATTCGATTATTTTTAGATATTTAACAATAACCGTATTCGATCGGATATTGACTTGTCTCCTCTATAACCATATCCACGGGGAAATTTTCGGTTATGGTTCGGAAAAAAAAATCGATTACGATTTGGATATCCGTCGGATCGGAACAAAATGTCATCCCTATTTAAGATACTGGTATTCTGTCTCAACTTTCTATTTACACTATAAATATTATAATGAGAAAAACTTTAAGAACGATAACTGAAATTACTTGATATTTTATAAAAATAAATTATTTTACAATTATTTTATTGGTTAATTTCTCAACCAAAATAGTAAGAGAATTTACAATTTAAAAACTATTTGAAACTTACTTATTTATTTATATGATTCATTACTCATGCGATCTGTTATATATATTTATAGCCTCTAAATGTCAACGCCTATTTTTTTTACTTTTTTACATATTTTAGAAAACAAAATAGGTAACATCCGATCTATACTATATAGTATCACAGGATGTGTTTTTAGTGAAAAGTGAGCTAAAAGAGATAATTCACATCACTCAAAATCTTTTTCAAAAAATGCATTATAACTATTTTATAGACGAAATAATCAAAAAAAATAACAAAAGAATTTTAAATTTGAAAAATATGTGAACGAACTGTATTAGTTTACACAATTCATTATTTATAAAAAATTTGATTAAAAAAATCTTACACTTTTAGAAATTATGTATTTATTTTATGTGGTGTTGATATTGAAATTCATTGTTTTTTTTAAAAGAAACTAATTAAATTATATGATTCATTATTTATGAGATTTGTCATATATATTCAAAGTCTCCAAATCTCAATCCCTGTCTTTTTATTTTTTAAAAACATTAATAATGTATTGCTCCTCTCTCAAGAATTGAGTTGCCTATCTCCCTGGGTAGTCATCGGTCGCCGTTCGACAAATAGCTAAACGATCGATCCTTCGAATGTTGAAATCGATCATTGCGGTTATTTGAAGGTTGTCAATCCATCGTAGGTCTATCGCTTCAAGTATTTGTGATAAGTAGCTAATGCTATAGGTAGGTATCAAAGATAGGCCAACTCAACTAAAGAGTTATCCAAGTACGTGTTACTGAGTCTAAGATATAAAAGTCAAAGCGTGAGCGAAGAAAGTGACTAAATCCAACCATTCATTACTAATAAAAAAGTAGTACATGCTTTCCTTACAAAATACTAAATACAATCCTCAAAAAGGGTTACCTCAAGCAAACTACATATGGGATTTAGGGTTGTCTAAACCTATACTAAGTGTGCTATGGTTTGATCGCGTCTTGCTCGGGAAATGTGCCTTTATCCTCTTAGACTGCATGCATTCGATTTTGGATCCCTTGATTTGCCGAGGTGATATTCTGAGGGCAACGTTTGTGAACATGTACTTCTTCTCCATAGCGATGACACACTTTTGGCGTTTGGGATCCCGTTGAGTTCCAGTTGTTCCTAGTTCGCCATTTTTCTTACTGAGGTCATCCCTTAGGCACCTTTCCTAGTACTTGTTGACTTGTTCCAATCCCTTTGGTCAATTGTGAATAGTTTCTTCTAACGTATCCTTCATCCCCACAGTTGAAATAGTTGATCGGTGCTACCAGGTACCATTGTCTAGGTTTGGGGTTATTGTTTTGATAGGGCTTTGGTGCGGTATGTATCTTGTTCCAGACTCTAATCTTCTTTGATGGGTTCAGTTTTCCATAAAGTTGGTGGCAGCAGGATTCAGAGATTAGCACGTTCCCATTTGGAGGAATTTGAGGTTTGCCAACTTGGGTGTAGGAAATGCTAATCTCATTGCGTCTAAATGTCCCATCTTGAAACGATGTTAGCATTTCCTGTGTTGACGTTGTTGGTATCATCTGTGTTGACTCTATTCCTTAGTCTGTCCATTCTCTGTTGGTCAAGACCGGTGTTAGGAAAATTTTGGTTGATGACGTAAGGCTTAGTGACATATCTAAGGGTGGAATCATTGTATGCTAGGCTTAAAATAGAGTATTAGGGTGTCAAGATTTTCCAACATTAGGTATCTCGATAAAATAGTATCTATAAGCCGAAGTAGGGAAAGATGTTACATATTTACATATCCTACTATTATCAGTATGTAAACATATAATGCATGTTCACGATACAGACTACGTGTTACGTTCCCCCTTCTATAATTGTTGACTAAATGAGTCCTTATCGATCGATCGATCGATATAGGTTGGTTCGTCTTGTTCTATTGAAAGATGTGGCTGTACTTTTAGTATGATTTCTATAGTCGTTGTCACAGCGTAAATCATTCATCATGCAGCGAATGGTATGCAAAGTCTTTCTCTACTTTCTCGATGATGTGTATGACGACTTCCTTGACTTCGTGCATCTGTCAGCGTTCGAATTGATCCAGTGTACAGCAAATTTTGTTTTACAAGTCAAAGCTAGATTCTAATGAAGACATCCTATATAGGAATTATCAGAGTTTTTAAAATAATAATTTTGATGGAAAATGTCGCTAGTAGTAATTGTGACGTTATCTACTTGAGTCACGTATTAGGTCGAGAGGTGGTGAACCTAAAACTCTGATACCAAGTTGTAATACTCCAATTTTGGACACATTAAATAAAAAGATAAAGTAATTAAAACTTTGAATCTTTCATTTAAAAACATAGAGTTTAATACTGATAATCGTTTCTTGACAAAATACATAAGTTCAGAAAAAAAAAGTTGCTGACAAAAAGTGGAAAAAGACTTTTTAAAGAAAGTCAAAGCAAATCTAAGCTAACTAGGTGAATCAAGGCTCAATGACATCGTCTTCCGGAAAGGTATCCTCTTGGATCGGGTACTGGAGTTCCATTTCATCTTCATCCATACCTGGCATGAAACGCTGGGGGCAAAAAAGAAGATGCACCATGAGTTTTGACACTCAATAAGAAAATCCTACCCTTTAGATTCTCTTTTTAATGTTTGGAACAATGTGATGTACAATAATGATGAATGAACAATACCACGTAAGTGCTGAAATAAAATATCAAAATATGAAGTCCCGTTTGACCAGTGACATCACAATATCAGAGTTCTCAATTTAACCAATATTCTCAATTATGGCCACGTCATATATATTCTATCAATATTTTCAATTATGACCGCGTCATATAATTTCCAGTGGTCATATAATTCCAATCTATAAATCCGAATTATGGTGCTCCCGAACAATAATGATCCTGACCGCCATGCTAACCGTGCTTCCCAACCACAATGCCCCAACCGCCATGTTTCCGTTCATCATGTTCTCAATCAATATGTTCTCCCAAGACTTCATATGTTCCTTACGATGCCAAAATCAAAATAGTATTGAAAATATAACATCATGGCATAACAATAGAGAATGATGTGTTCATGTAATAGGAATAACACCCTTAGCATGGTTAGATGGCAAGACATAAAGCAACATGAAATTCAAATAGCAATCTAAGTATGTTGTATAGGAAGTAGCATGATTTAAGGTTAAGTGATTCTAACGCCATATGCATTGGAAAATACGTAACGGTTTATTAATAGGTTTAGTACATGACCTCTAAGTTAGAATAAGTCATTCGATTGAAGTTTTAAGTTTCCAAGGTATGAATGACTTGCAAAGTAGAAAGTTATCCGGATGGGGTATCTAGGTTCATTCGGTTGGATTTGGTGTACCAAAAAAAAAAAAAGGGATCACACGGTGAGGGTCATCCAGATGGGTTTCATCAGTTTAGAGAATGTATTAACCAGTGGCAAGTTTCATCCGGATGGGCTTCATCCGGTTGGTTTAAGGTCATCTAGATGAAAATAACATGGGCATCCAGCTGAGGTTGGTTTATATAGGCAAAAATGAGTATGTGTGAGTGAGGACCTCTGGATGGATGGGTTTGGCTATTCGGTTGCCTGGGTGATTTCTAAGGTAAAATAGGATACTGAGGGTGACTTCATCCGGTTGGATGAGTCTTGGGTCATCTGGTTGAAATATTACTTTCTGAGGCAAAATGATGGTTATATGTCATAAATCTCAAACATCCTTGATTTAGCAGTTGTGCTTTCCAAAGGAGAAAAAATGAGCAAGTACGGGAGGTTCCGAGGTCCGAGAAAGCTAAAATGGAATCACCAATTCTTGTCCTCAAATTTTAGTTTATAATAGCGTAAGGTTAAGGTATCAATTCAACTCCAAATGTTCTATAATTTTACAAGAACGTAGCTCAATATGTCGGGAATACTTCTTAGGGGATGTGCTTATGTTGTGCAAAGAATGGTTTGAAATCTAACACAGTTTACCAAAATGTTATTTTACGAAGTTCTAGGTGTCCAAATGAGTTTATTCAAATTGGAAATGCAAGATAATACATTAATTTATCATCATACACAATTTGAGGTCATTATGAGTCTTGTAGCATTCACACAATTGTTTCAAAGTTCAAGTTAGAAATCTGTCCAAAATAGAAAAGGTCATTTACAGAGGTGAAGTTCATTCGGATGGACCATTTTTGGACCATTCGGTTGAGATGTGTTTTCTATATAAAAAGTGAGATACAGAGATGGAATTCATATGGATGGGCCATTTTTGGGGAGTTGAAATAAGATCCAATCTTGCACAACATCAAGTGAGTTCTCTTCTTCCTCCTCCTCCTCCTCCTTCTTCATCACTAATGTCTCTTTCTCTCTCATTCACAAACTCAGGATACAAATCAATGGTGTCCATGAGCTAAAGGAAACTTGCTATTTATAGACAATGAGTGAAAACTCATCCTACGTGTGGGAACAAACCATGAAAATCCAAGGGAGGAGAACCAATGGAGTGGGAGTCAAGGCTTTGGCTGCCATGGATGTGGGAAAGAAGGCAACCATGGTAGGCTGAATTGATGTTTGTTATGGGCTAAGGAGTGAAGAGCAAGAGTGGGAAGGCAGGGGTGAGGCCAAGGAGCATGTGGGAAACAATCTAGTTGTCACGCCCTCAATTTTAAATAATAAAAACATTCACATTTTAAATAAAACCTGCCAATTCCAAAAAATATACTCCTAAATCATCATTTTTCCGATTCAAAATAGGTTCATAAGATTCCAATTATTACAACCCAAAAAGGGGCACCCCCTGGCCGATAACTAAAATAACATGTTAAAGTGTTACAAATATTTTGAATTTGA
>JABCMJ010026099.1:0-20122 GCA_014822125.1 Arbutus unedo | reverse complement strand
ACTCATTTTGGGGTTTTGGTATCGATTATGAGAATTTCGGTTATTATATGGAATTTTATTTATTTTAAATTTGTGGGCGTGACAGTACTTTCATCCATAATGTTCGCTGGCTTTTCAACAAGTAATGCAGGATCAAGGTCCAATAAATTCAATGTGAATTGAACATGTTCATATAGTTACAAAAAATTTAGTCCTATAAGGACAGAAACACTAAATTCATGAGAGTGTAGTAAAATATGAATTTTAGCTGGAAAAAAAATTGGGCAATACTTCTATTAAAGATTTGAGAAATTAAAACTTTTATATATGATGATGAACTATTGATACAACCTAGGTTCTCCTTTGGGTGAAACCTAAGTACATTTGTTGTTCACTCATTAACTACGTGCAAAAATATTCACCTATATAGACTTAAATAATTTATATCACTTAACTAGTTAGTCATGTTAACTTTTAGAATCCAATTCTAACCCGTTACTGTATAAATTATTTATTCTATTCAATTCATAATTATTCAAAAGTAACTTTCCTTTGGGGTAATCTCAATCTCATAATTATGACTGCAATTTAGAATATTATTAATTTTAATGTTACCCAATTCTTTTATGTAGTTCGCTATTCATAAGTTTCACTAAAGTAGATTATTTTGACGATTGCTTAGTTAGTAATTCAAATGAATATTGAACTAATAAATAATATTCTCTGTTATTTCATTAGAATTATTTGAATGTCATTTTGTAATCAATCACTCTCAAGAAAAATAAGATATTTGAGAAAAAATATTCTTTTATATGATTGATAATTTTTTTCAATGACAATCAATTAAAAATAACTCACAATAAATATATAACTCATGTGATGTTGAATAATATTATCACACACATATTCCACACAGTACCATGTTAATTTTATTTTGTTCTATTGTAATAGTGAAAATAAATAAAAATATATGGTCAAATCAACTAGCTAGTTGATATTTACCCATAAAAAAAAAAAAACAGTAGCTAGTTAACTTTTTACACACCATTATCTTCTATGCAATGCCCATGGTACGGTCTCACCAGTACTTTAATTAGCAAAACAGTTAGTAGGGGATGAGATCGATTGACAGAAAAAGTATTGGTAATATATGTTCTACTTATCGGTTCATCGACGAGAAATTACTCACACGCAGCCCACGTTTCAGCAGTTTTAACATGGGTCAATGAAAATTGTTAACATATACATGGTAATATGTTTAACATGATTAAATTTCAAGATGTATTAATATTCAGAGAAAACCTAAGATTCTGATACCAACCGTTAGATTAAAATTAAGTTTAATTTTTAAGTGGAAATATAATTTAAATAGGATTTTGAATTTAATATATCTCAAGAAATAATAATAAATATATTTTTATTCGTCATTTAGAATAGAAAAAAAACCTCTTACTAGAAATTTAATTCTCGGCTCATCTTCTTCTTTCTGTCTCTAACTTTTATAAATAATTCAATATCTATTATTGATGAAATTTGATACTCACAAAGATTGTGTATTCTTTCTTTTATAGAAGAGTGAATATGACATAGAGATATAACAGTACAAGACATCTAATTCGTTGAGGTCTCTTTATTAATTATTTATAAATATATTTTTTCATAAAGAAACCAATTAATTATGATAAACCTTATTTTTTATTGACTTTATCAAGCACGTGGAGTTCAAATGCACTAAAAAATACTCAAAGAGATGTAGATCAATGAGTCACCTTTGATGTGGGTCCAACATAAATCTTTTTCAGATTTATCTCTCTAATTATCTCATAACTAAATTGAAAACAGTAGATGGACGTTAAGAATGAACTCAAAACTCTTATCATATTTATCTCACTTCAAGTATCTTTTTATTTAATAAAAAAATATTTATTTGATAGTAGCTTTGATTTTTGACGTTAAGAATAAACTCAAAACTCTTATCATATTTTTTTTTGCTCAGCAAAAAGGAATATATTGTAACGGAAAACGGCGTAGTTACATGGAAAACATCTCATAGATGGGTACATCACTAGCCACGACACCTAGACTGTAACAGAGACTTTTGGCAAGGGGCCAATTGTGTCACTCCATCACTAGCCACGACACCTCTCCATTGCATTGCTGTACGATCCCTGTTTGAGCTCACATGCCCATATCAGAGGTATGCGTCTGCTCCTAAATTTCTGTTGCGATTTTGATATATTCGTTGATGTTAATACCTCTTGTTGATAACTCCCTCGAGGCATCTCTTGACATCCTCAATCTAATAGTCATGAAGCATGTTCTTGGACTTAACCCAAATAATTGCCCCGGAGACAATTGGCGGCATTTGATTGACCATTTATTTTGTCCTTTTTAAGTTTTTTAGCACGTGACGATTTGCAAAACATGTCTGAAATACCCCATCGAGACTTGGTCACATGTAGAAGTGAGCAGGTCTCGAAATGCTAACTTGATTTGATGCCAAAAACTTGTGCATGCGGCAACAATTTTTTTCATTTGATGTCAATTTGGATTGACATAAAGTCCTAATTGATATAGGAAACTTGAAAGTCAGGCATGTATGCTTTGATTTTTCATAGCCAAATTAAGTGGGGCCTATCAATGTTTTGCAATTCACCACCACCAAGTGCGGAGTGAGTTTGACGCCAAAAGTGTGGACTAATCGGGTAAGGGATTCCTCGTTTTGTCTCTTAGCTTTTGTTTTCCTTTAACATTCCATATACTGCACTATTTGTTTCTCTGCGTACCAAATGGTGTTGCCTTACTGTTCTTTCTTCCTCACTTTTTTTTTTTTATGAATTCTGAAGCATACATGTTTTTTCATGATAACTCATTGTTCAGATCAGTTGATGTACATTTCGACTAATTTCTGAAAGACTAATCTCACCATCTACTTGTGAAAATCCTATTTAAACTTAGGACAAAAGTCTTATTGATTGTTGTATTTATTGAGAGATGCCTGGAGCATTTCTGGGCATGTTGGCTGTGGATTATTGTTTTATTATTATTTTTTCCGTATTTAAATTTTTTTATTTTGCATCAATTTTTAGTTGTTTGTTGTTCATCATGAGAAAAAAATTTAAAAAGTATAAAATTATGTCTAAAAATTAAAGAAAGACAAAAAATAGGTCAAAAGGATCATGTTTATTTTTCGTCTTTTTTTTCTTAGTTTTTGAACATAATTTTATATTTTTATACTTCTTTCATTGAGAGCAACAAACAAACATATGAAAATCAATAAAAACATAACAAATACAACAATCTTTAAATAAAGATAAAAAAATAAATTTAAATACTTTAGCCCAAATAGAAATACATTGGTGGACAAAAAGCGGTGCAAGCGGACCACGATATCTTTAAACTTTTGAGTAATTTTTTTTGTGTGTGTATATTTTGAATTTTCTAATTAAAATTTAGTATCTTATCCTCTTCAAAATCTAGGTACATTTACTTTCATCCTTTCAAAATTGACTCTTTATTCTAATATCTTTAAATTCAAAATAATTTTGCAGTCACTACATATTCTTACAAAATTTGCAGCTGACACTAGCTAGTAATGTTTATACTTTTTAAAGTTAAAATTCTCTCTCTCTCTCTCTCTCTCTCTCTCTCTCTAGTTGATTAGCGTATCCATAGGGAATTGAAATAAACGAGACTTTTCTTTTTCCTCACTGCCCCCACCTAATATGATTGTATCTATCTATAGTTGATTAGCATATCCATAGGGATTCTGACGTGGTTCATGAATGGAGGAAAAACGTTATTCTTTGGTATGCCGTAATACATAAACCATTGTGAATTCAAATCCACAAATACTCCCTCAACTACTGTCCAAGTTGATAAACCCCAAGGATTGGTTTACTAAAAAAAGTGACTAAAGGATTTGTTCTCAAAGTTATGAGCTCGAATTTTATCAGAATCAATCACTAAGAATTATTGAAAATTTATTCGATCGTTAATTTAAGAGTTCCGAAAACTAATCGATATATAATTGAGAACTTTGCCATATTCGTACGTTGCTGTGGTTTGACGAATCCACCCCTTCGTCCAATCGCTTTTGAAGTTTGTTATGTGTATTTTGTTTTTTTTTTGGTGTTTTGTGATATGTCATCTTACAACGTTTTCTCTGTTTGGTTTATTAGATGAGGTTTGCAATTTTTTATAATATGAGATGGAATAGGCCCACTCAGATACCATAATAAAATTGATTTTAAATCAAAACTAAAAATTTAAATTATTAAGAAAACGTAAATAATTATTCATCACATGCTCAACCAATTTGAAACTCATTTATCTAAGAAAGACCGACAAGTGTTTCTAACTCTCAGACTTTTGGGGATAAGAACATTGATATGATAGACGAAATTTCGCTGTTTGTTTTGTTTACTGGGCATGTGATTAAGTATCTAGTGAAATATTATACTTAGGAGAAAACAAAATATCCAATAATATGAGGAGCTAAAATTGTATATCCCCTCTGTTAGGATAAGGTCATAATAACAAAATTACCCTTGTAATTCACAAGAATCCTAACCATCATATTTGTACAAGGATATAATTTTCTCTTTAAATTCTAACCCTAAATCATTTTTGAACAAGGATTCTAAATTTTTATCTTGAAAAAACACTGAAAGTGGATTTTTTTTTAAAAGACTAAAATAAAGCACTAAAAAAATTTCTTTCTGAATTATTTTTGTTTTTAGTAATTGATTTAATTTTTATTTTTAATACTTTTTAGATTTATTTAGTTAATAAAAATATTTATTTTTAAAATTAATACAAATCTAATAAAAGTTTATAAAAGACAAATGACCTATTCGATATTACTTATAAACTGTCTAATATTCCTAACAAATTAGATTTATGAATAACAATTATTTATTCTTTAAATAACAAACTTAACATAAATTGTATACACGTTTGTTGTGATTTTTTCTTATACAGTTACATAGGATTTCATAATATTTAGTTAAATAAGTTGTAAAATAGGTTACTAGTAAAAGAATGTCTCAATTACCCTTAGTAATTCAATAGAGGCAATCTCGACAGTAAGTATTTTTCCATTTATTATTATTTTTCAACTTTAGATAAGCACAACAATTATAAATTAAAGTTTAATATAATTTTAATTTTCGAATCAAATGAGCTGAAAACATTAATAAGTAATATTATTCCATTTCAACAAAATATTATTCATTAAAATTTTTAAGGAAATAAATTAAATAAAATACAAAAGGTGAACAAACATGAAAAATATAAGACAATTCACTTAGTTTAGAAAAGATTAATTAAATAATTATTGCTTGGAGTAATGTTTTTTGAATTATATGATTTGGTTAGGAATTACTTGGACAAATTATGTTTCATTAATTATATGAGAAAATGAATGATTTAATTTGTTATTACACAATTGGCTACTTTTGTGGTTTAGTTTGCATAAGCAATTGGGATTAACCAGAATGCTTTAGTGGGAATAAAAGTTTGCACACGGTCAAGACGAGCATAATGTATTTGCTATGGGAGCAAATTTAGCAATTCAGGTATTTGTTCATTACAAATCAAAATTCAACATCTATATCCTCACTCATATTCTGAGTTAAACAAATATGAGCTGATACTATATTTACATATCTAAAGGTATATCCTCAATATATCATATCCAGCATATATCCTGAAGATATTATATCCTTTCACTATATTCGGATGAAAACAAACAGTCCATTGGTGTTTGAGCTTTACCAGACTCTTACAAAACGTCGATTATGTAGTATTAGGACCCCAACAACTCCATATATATATATACTAACCTAAAACAAAAAAAACTTAGAAAATGGAAAAATAAGCCAAAGATATGGCTGTTTTAACTTATTCTTTCCTTGAACTTTTTTTAAATTTCTAATTTCATGGAAATAATTTGCAAAAAAATTGACCAAAATGAATAAAATTAAAAAAAAATCCAAATCAAATAAATTATGCCAAACCAATTGTATCAAGTAGTTAGAGTAGCTTGAAAAATCAACTATGAAAAATTACGGGCGTATGTTTAGAATTATTTTTTGTCTCTACTAAAAAATTTCACTTTTATTAGTTTTGTATCTTAGTTTTTGGATTATTAATTCATTTCTACAAAAAACATTTAAAAAATGAAAAAATTGTGACCAAAAGTTTAAAATTCGATACAGACACAAATAATAAGAAATAGAAATGTTTTAAGTTATTTTTATCTTTGTTAAAACTTTTAAAAGTTTGGTTCATATTTTTTAATTTTCCAACACCTTTCATTGAGAGAAACTAATAATTTATAAAAAACTTGATGTAAAATGTATAACTGAAAAAAAAAATGAATAAAGATATAAAAATCCACTAAAAATGTTAAGCCAAATTTAAACAAAAAATATAATACTACAAACTTGCATTTATGTTAATGAAGGAGTTAATAATCTGTACATATATTTATGTTGATGTGGTTTCCAAAAGAGTATAACGTGGTAGAGTGTGGTTCAATCTCAATTGCTGCTGCTTGTAAGTTTATTTTGAATGTTTAACTTAATAAATAGGCATTCAATTTCGAACCCAGACCAAGCATACCAGAATTTTGCCGTTAACCCACAACACGTATCTATGTAGTATGCAAAGTACAAATAACGGATTATGTGTATTTATACGGCGTCCTATTGTGGGCCTAAAAATTGAATGTCTTAAACGGTGGCCTGGTGAGCTTATGTTGAGAACCAACTCTGCGTATAATTAAACACAACAAAAAATGCTATCAATAATCAATCCAAACTGTGGTCCACATAATTGCAAGCATGATTTTTTTTAAAAATAATTTAGAATGTTCCAACTAATTAATTATGTCCACCTCGACCAATCACTGACATGAAGCTTTGGTTGTTTCAAAGTAATGAAGGAGGGATCTCTAATTTTCTTATGATTTGTACTGATGTGATTTATGTCCAAGATTTTCATAGTTTTGGCAAAAACACTCTTTTGTCGAGATCAACTTGTAGCTGGAAAATTAGTGAATGAAAGGTAGCTAGGTAAGAGTACAGTACTTCGTATTATGTACTAATAACATATTGATGACTATTATTGCAAATGATTTATACTTAGCCAGCTAATTAATTAATTATGTAGTTAATATAACACACACAAACACCCATTTGGGTGTGAACTCTTTTTTGAAGCCAGTTTACATTTTTACTTTCCAAAAAACTCTACTGAAAATTTTCTTCCATCCTCATAACTCTAGGGGTATTTCCATAAAAAAGCCGTTAAAAAAAAAAACCGCTAAAACATAGCTCCGAAAATTGCTCATAAAAAAATTATTCCAAAATAACTATACAAAAAAAAAAACCTGTTATGAAAAACTGTAAAAAATATCAAATCAAATTTGTAAATATATCGTGTTTGAATATGCATCATGTATTCCGCCAGTATACATAAAAGTGAAGGCTGAGCAGATTGAAACAGCTAAAATCTTCACATCTATGTCCATTTCTTATTTCATGTGTCATGTATGTTTGCTACATATATAGATGTGTATGGACATGTATAAGCCATCGGGGACAAACGATATAAAGAAAGTTGCATTTGATAGTAACACTTCCCAATCTAGACCCCCCACCAATACCCACCTTTTTCCCTTTCTATTCCATCAAGATATTTGTTAATTCACGCAGTAATCATTTAATTCCCTCCCCCTCTCAACATGCATGGATTTTTCTCTCTTCGGAGCCCTGGAAATTAATAAAACAAAAAGAGAGAAAGTGGGCTAACAAAGCACACACAATAAATATATACTCCCCCCTTGTTTGTATCATTCCAGTCTCCTCTTTCTTTTTCTCTTTCTCTCTCTCTCCCTCTTTTTCTTTCTCGGTAACCTCTCTTATTGATGTGATTCTATACCACAAAACCCAACACCCTTTACATAAAGAGAAAGATCATCCAGCACCCATGGTTTTCTCATCCAATCCACTCTATCTAGACCCTCACAACTGGCAACAACAACAGCAACTGGTAAGGTTTTTCTTCATCTACTTCTTTCCCTAGCTAACTTCTTCACCAAAAAAGTAAATCGGTTCCAAGAATAATATCCAAACTCTTTCTTTTTCCCCTAATCTCATCTTGAATATCCCTATCCCATGATCTCGCTTTGTTTCTGTTTTCGCAGCAACGAGATGGTGAGATCGAGAATAATCAGCTCTCACTGCCCATGCCACTGCCGCCGCCTCTTATCAACAGAGGAGGTGGCGGCACAACCACCGCCACTACAAGCACTGGAACCGGACCAATTAGACCCGGTTCCATGGCAGAGCAGGCCAGACAAGCTAAGATACCGCAGCCAGAGGCAGCACTCAAGTGCCCTAGATGCGAATCCACAAACACAAAGTTTTGCTACTTCAATAATTACAATCTTAGCCAGCCACGCCACTTCTGCAAGACGTGCCGGCGGTACTGGACCAGAGGCGGCTCGCTGAGAAACGTGCCTGTCGGAGGCGGTTGCCGGAGGAACAAGAGGAGCAAAAAGAGTAGTAGATCAAAATCCCCAGTTCCACTCGAGCGGCCAACTGGCTCTTGCTCGACTACTCATGATATGATAGGCCATTTTCTCCCTCCACCAACACAATTACCTCTTTTGCCCACTTTACCTCACCTTAGCGACTACAGCGGCAATGAGCTTGGTTTGAATTTCACTAGAATTAGTGGAGGTAATATAATCGAAAACAATATGGGATTCCAAATTGGTAATAATTCAGGTGGTGAGCAGTGGAGGCTGCAGAATTTCCCTTTTATATCCGATTTGGAAACACCATCTGCGATATACCCATTTGAGGGAGGAAGTGTAAATTCACAGGGGGGATACGCGGTGGCGGCCCCAGGTCATGAGCTTGGATCAAAGGCATTAGATTCAGGGGTTAATGAGGTGGCTTCTGTGAAAATTGAAGAGAATCAAAGGGTAAATATGTCCAGGAATTTTTTGGGGATTATGGGAAATGATCAGTACTGGGGTGGCAATAGCATCGGCAATGCATGGACTGATCTCTCTGGTTTTACTTCTACTTCTTCCACAAGTCATCTATTGTGAAGCTGTTAGATCTTGCGCCATTACCATAGCCATTCTTCAATTAATACGACAAGTTGTACTATTACCCTAACTTGAAAACTCGATCGAATTCCAGGTGTGTGAGACAGTGGAGTGGCTGCTTAAAGATCTGGTCAAAACCCTAGGATTAAAGGTAGGTTTTCTAGTACTTCCGATTCAATTGCTTTGTTGATTAAATTGTATGTAATGGTTACTGTGAGTGGGTAAGATTTCTGATTGCTACAAAGTATGCCTCTCAGACTTTAGTAGAACACACCGACTTATTCTCTCACTGAAAGTCTCATATGGAGTATGATAAATTATCAAATTAAGAACTCTCCGTATCTAATCGGTGGGCGGACACTCCGATAAGTAAATTAGTACTTAATTTTTCTAGTTCTTAATATGATACATGTAAAAACAAATTATAGCCCCAAGGAAAAAAAATCTCTATTATTATATAGAAAAAAATTCTTATGAAATATATAGACTCGTCTCTGTTAAATATTTTGAAAATTTTGGTATGCATTTTTTTTCTTAAATACATATTTGCTAATTGTGTAGTGAAATTTTTAGCTCCGTTCCTGAGCGTACATGTGCCTTTGTTGGCGTATTCTCTTTTACAGAGGTTCACCCTCACTTAATTTGAGTAATTTTCGGCTCTAATTTCTCATTAGAGGTGAATTATTCTTTTTGATAATTGGCACTTAAATAGAAAAGTTTTATCTAGACTATTTGAAATGTGACCTTATCTATACTTTTAGATTTAACTTAACTATTAATTTATTGTTATAGTCGAATTGACATAGAATTTCTCATCCTTATTCGTCTAGGCTTGGTCCCAAAATACTCATGTCTAGAACTTATCCATTCATTCTTGCAATTTGACCATAATTCTCTACCTTTTTCCGGCCGGCAAACATAACCTTTTGCTTGGTAACATGCATGTGCACGAAACCACCATACTACCAAGTTGGCTTCTTGCCTACTTGTTCGCAAAAATCCTAAATAGTTTAATTCAACTTTACCACCTTCAATTGCCCAAGTTGTGGTTGCTCCTAGTCGAATACATGGACAGTCGAAGCTTATCTTCACGTTATTTTGCTCCATATTTGGTGGTGGGATATATCTTTGTTTGGGCGAATATTCGCCAATCGCCCCTTCTGATTAATGCATTCCATTGCATTAGATATGAAGAGACATTAATGGCAGCCTTTGGGTGACTGACATCACCTTTCAGACATGCTTCCATATCTAATGTCTTTTTGTTTTTTCCCCCTATATTTATCATTTCATCTCCATTTGTTTTCACTTTTATCGTCCTTTTTTCCTCCTCTCAAACCATATGTTCTCTAAGAGCCATTCTTCTTCGTTTGCCATTTTCAACCCTCTGAGCGCCTCCAAAAAAGTACTCAAACATTTCTTTTGTAAGTTTTTTCCTCTAACTCCATTGTCATTTATTTACTCGGTTGAGTCCTTTTTCTTGCACATAATGGGCATCTTTAGGTAACACAGTGATAGCCTAGAGAAATGGGAGAGTTTCATCATCGGTACAACATTTTGGACAATGTAGTCTTAGAACTCGCGGCCTAAACACCATTCGTGAAGGGGCAACCTGGGACACGCTTCACATCTCTGTAGTCGTAATAGTCAAAGGCGGGGTTAAGTTCCCCTTTCACTCTCTCATCTGTAGGGTTCTTGCTTGGTATAAATTTAGTCTCACACAAGTGTCCATTACTATCTTCAGTATAATAATGGGTATAGTCAAACTAGATAGGATCCTAGGTATTGACCTCAACATTTGAGACGTCCAATACAATTATGATATGATCTAAACAAATTCGGAGATCAACCACCTCAAGATCCGTAGGAACCAAGAATACATCATTACTTACCTATTAGATTCTATATGAAGCGATGACTATGATATTTTTAAAGTCGTGGTGAATTGAGAATTTGGCCATAATACTATCAAGGAAAACACACTGTCCATCCCCCACCAGTTCGGGAAACCTCGCTAGTATCTCTTACTTTTTTACTCTACACTGTATAACATTGTATTTGATCCATTTCTTATTGTTCCTTTTTATTCCATTGTAGTCAACAAGTACTACTAGAATAGGGAGGGCCACGATGCACGCCTTGATGATTTGAAGAGAGCCCTTACTTACAAGGGTCCTCTTGAAAACGAGGGGTTTGGCCAAGCTGTCCACATCCTCTTCCAGTATTTGTTGAGTGATAAAGGCTTCACCATTAATCCTAGTTCGGTTGTCACAATTGTTAAGCAACCCTGAGCATAGACATTCAGGAAAGAATTCTTCTTCCTTTTCTTAGATCTACTGGCCAAGTCACCATAGTGAGACTGACACCCTACATTTTATCTTCATCTTTCAAGACTTCCTCCCACTCCAACACTCTGAGATGTGACTTTTCCATCCTCTGGTCTAAGTTCGAAGAGGAAGAAATAGTTGAGGAATAAATGGAAAACGCGAACTTGGGCAATTTTCTTACCATCGAGAAGAAGCGCAAACTAAAGAGAGATGGACCCTCCTCAGGCTACCCCCTAGGCTCTGCTTCAGCTTCCAACACCTCCTTCCCAACCAATTGACCTGAAACCCAAAGTGCATACCGAAGAGTCCCTTATTGATTGTCCATAACAAAAATGCAAAAGGGGTACATGCAAATCCACTACCGAGCAAGCCACCAATAGTATTCCTGAGCAAGCCACCAATAGTACTCTTGAGCTTATCTCTGTCGACATCTAGATGCCAAACATTGGTTGCCAACTGTCCAATCATAACAAAGGATGCTACTTAGAGCGCTTATTTGCCACTACACTCCCGGCTACCTTCTCTTGTCCTTAGGACATGAAGGAAGCTGATCGCCTGAGAAATGATGACCTTTTAGGCACTACTTGTCGCGGACTATCTCTAGGAGAGAGAGAGAGGGGCGCTAAATTTGATATTCATGCATGCCAAAAGAATCTTGACATATTTTGTCAAATGGAGAACTTAAAGAAGCTAGCCGAGGATAACAACAATGCAGCTTGTCAAGCCAATAAGCAAGTGAAGACTCTGTAACTCACTCTATACAACAATGAAGCCGACGTTGTTGATGTTGAGGTGGTCAACTTAAAATACATGTGCAGTAGCATCTAGACATACTATGATGTTGCCTAAAGGCATCGATGCTGCTAGTGAAAATTATAAAGCGCATATCCCCATTCTTTAAGAAACTACCTTTTTTACAGTTGGATAGTAGCCTTGAAGCTAGTTTATATGTCGAGATCCCCACCTCAAGTGAAGCCAATACGGAATCTATAGAAGATATTGAAGTTGGGGATGAGCAGGCCGGTGGAGAAGAACTTCATCTCAACAACTGTCTGCGCCTCGAAAGTCCAGGTTGTCGCCCTGGAGGAGATTACTGCTATCGTTGATCCTTAGCTTTTTATAATTTGGCTCAAGTGGCCTTGTAAATATTTTGTAATTGTGATAATAATGCTGTAAATGCGAACTTTTGAGCCTTTGCCCCTTTACAAGTTATTCCCAGTGCTTACATTAACTCTTCATCACTTTAACATTCGTAGAAAATGCCTTCAAAACATATGTAGGGGCCTGTGTCAATATTCTGAGTATATCCCCCTTACTTGTAATTGGAAAACTTAGTCCTGCCCATGGCCAAGAAAACGTTTGAACACTTGAACAACTTTCAACACTATGTCTAAAGTTTACTATAAGCCATTGCTTTTAATAAACTCTCATGCCCACGGGAATGTCTCAAGGTCATGATTTCATCCTATATATGTTGTTTACATAGCCAATCCTATAAAAAAACATTTGGACCATTATCCTGACCATTTCTCTTTTATTAACTTTTGATCCATTATTTTAAACCATTACCCTTTCATAAACTTTTGACTATTTTCGAGGACTGTTGCCCTTTAGCTCGGCTCGGAGATCATGCCCCCCACAAGATAGTAAAGGCTAGCCTTTGCTGCCTTGATTAAAAATAACACATCAATCTTAAAATGAATCAATTTTTATTCACATATTTTATGTTCGGATAAACAACAATCACCACATGAAAAGGAAAATTTTCCTACGACTAGAGACATTAATTTCATGTTATTGGGACAGACTTCCCATCTAGATTTACAGACTTGCAGACACCTTTGCCTAGCTTGTCAATGTCAACTCGTGTTTGATGAAAACCACAACAACTTGTCATTTTTGTTTTTAATTTTCTCGAGCACATTCACTATTGAGTCCTGGGAACTTAATCACCTAGTGGTATGTGGACAAAATTGTGCCCATGTAGTGCATCCATGTTTGGCCTACTATGACATTGTAAGTAGAACGTACGCCCACAACCAAGAACTTCATTTCCATTGTCGCTTTTCTTGCCCGAACAAAAAGAGTAACTATGCCCAATGACCATATGGGTTTTGCACTAAATCAATGAGAGATGAGTTCGCAATCTTAAGATCGGTATAGGATAATCTCATCTTGTTGAATGAACCAAAATAAAGGATCTCCGTTGAGCTCCCCTAGTCGACTAGGATTATCTCCCTATCACATCTATTGATCTTCAAGGTGATCGCCAAATGCATCATTATGGGAGAGTTGATGATTCTTGGACGCACATATTGTTGAGATGACTACTATTTGTTTGGTATTGTTGATCAGTGTGGCTAGCCTCCCCAGTCTTACTCTGGAAATTACGAGCCGAGTGTTCCTAGTCTAGACCCTTCCTCAATTCCAAGATTTTTTAATCCTGTTTATAGAGCTCACGGTCCATCTTATTGATGGTGCAATCCTTCCTTCGCAACTTCTCTTGCAAATCGGAGTCCCGCTTGGACCTCTTTGTTGTTTTGGAGCGATCTTCTCCATGGGAACGATACCTTTTCATGCCCCTCTAGGCCTCATGCGGGTTGGGTATGGTGTTTTTGGGTGCAGGGGGTGGGTTTTAGATACATTGTTACCCCTCTTTCCCCGCAGCCTACTTGTGTAGGATGAGTACGTTGTGAGTTGCTAGTCATGAGGTTGATCCTTTTCTATAGATGACGTCAATTGTCAGCTGATAAAAAATTTCGTTACCTTAAAGTATGTCCTCAGACTTTGGCCAAAAACACATGAACTGGGTCTCTCACCAACATAATATGCAAGGCAAAAAATCGTTAAAAGATTCTCTGCCTTTGCTCGGCGTAAAGACACTCTGATAGTTAAGTCAGTACTCAATCATTATAGTTCATAATATGGTGCATGTAAAGCATATTACAGCGTACATGTACTTCTATGGGTGTTTTCTTTTTTATGAAGATTCTTCATCACTTAATTTGAGTCCTTCCCGATCTCTAGTTTCTCATAGATAATTTTTTCTTTCCGACAAATAAGTCTTATATTGACCTTTGAAGTCTGACGTTATATATACTTTTAGAGTTTAATTTAATTATTAAGTTTTCGTTAGAGTTGAATTAGCCTAATTAAGTTAATTCAATTTTATCACATTAAGTTACACGTATTTTAGTTCTTGTCGAGTTGGGTTGAACCACTCTGGACAAGTAGATTGAACCCAAAACTCCACCCGAGAAACACCCTTATAATTCACATGGTAATCTATATGTAATAGGATTACTAATTATTGACATAGACAGCAAACAAACAAAGACCATGATGTGTGTGTGTGTGTGTAGTCCTTGTTATGTTTCAAGTCTGATGCATGTATATATAAATATAGAGACAAATAAATGCAGAGTGAAAAAAGAAAGTCTAAGAAAAATGGACATGCATGCATTTCTTCCTAGCATGTCTTTTTCATTTCTAGAGCCTGAATATGCATGCACGTATCTCAAAGTATGTTTTCCTTGACCAAAGGAAAAACCCATGCATAAACCATGTATTTTGAAATCATGTATCTTGCGTTATTTCGCGAATGCATCCATCATAAGAAAAGATGTTTTTAGTGGGGGTAAAATTTCTTTCCGAGAAAATTAGTTTCTCAAATTGTGGCTAAACACAGTAGAACTTGAACTCACTCATTTGATACCTAACTCTGCAAGACATAAATCA
Organism: Arbutus unedo; assembly: GCA_014822125.1. Lineage (NCBI taxonomy): Eukaryota > Viridiplantae > Streptophyta > Magnoliopsida > Ericales > Ericaceae > Arbutus > Arbutus unedo. The sequence continues at coordinate 4,951 of JABCMJ010026099.1, read as the reverse complement.
TCAAAGGATCTTTTGTCTCTAATCGACAGGAAAATACTCCGATAATTAAGTTGGTATTCAAAAGAGAGCAACTCTCGGTATAATACTTGCAATAACAAATTACAATATATCTTTAATTAGTCCATGAGTGTGGATCTTTTCATAGAGTTTCTCCCTCAATAATCTATGTTCTCCTCCATCTTTTAATTTTTTTTATTAGAGATGGATTAAATTTGCTCATGATTGCCCACTAGAAAGACAAGTCTCCATCTGTTAGCTTCTCCGTATAAGTTGAATGGACTTAAGACTTTTCATCCTTATCTGTTTAAAACTATTTCCAAGCCATACGAGTGCAATATTTATTATTTATCTAATTTTTTTATTATTTATCAATTTTTTTTAAATCGCCAAATATTATTCTTTGCTCGTGTACATGCTTGTGTATAATAACACATTTATCAACTAAAACTCTCACTTATCTGTTTGGTAAAAATGTGAATTAGATTTTACCTCTTTAGTTATATTTTAATATTAAAATATATTATGTATGAATCATGCACCAATGCGCTGTCCATTTCTTCAACTGACACTGTATCGTACTAAATTCATAACCATCAACTTGTTAGAAAAAAGCCATATCATCCGGTCACCCTCCATGCTTCTCTGTAAGAGTAGCCTGCATACAATGAATTTTGCTATGAATATAAATGGCGTGTATAAATAATGTACAACTATGAGAACAAAAGAGGATAGAGAGATGAGAGGCCCATCAGGAATGAGATCTATCCCTCTCATATTTATATATTATTTGTGCACTTTATTTATACCCATAGTAAAATCTGCATCTAACTATCTTCATTAAATGCACCGCTCCCCCATACACTCCCTCTCTCTCTCTCTCTCTCTCTCTCTCTCTGGCAAGAGACTTGAGTACAACAACTTAACTACCTTTCTTTTTCTGGACCAAACTGTTAGCAACTACCATATGTTGTGCAGCGTCTTCATTGGTTCAGTCTGCAAGAAATGGATTTCTCTGCAACAAGTGAATTTCAAGAGGGATCTGGGATATGTACTGGATCCAGGATTAACCTCCGATTCTGGAGGACACTGTTTGAATGAGGTATTAAATTTAGAGGTATTAAATAAGAGCAAAGACAGTACCATGTGTAGAGCAGGGGAGGCTCGGGCATCCCCAAATATTTCAAAACAATTTAGGACTTGTGTAAAAGTTTAGAAAATTACATTTCGCCCCCTCCCCCTCCCAAATTATATTCGGCACCTCCTCTTTCGCCAAAACAAAGATCTCGACCCCCCCAAACTCCAAATCCTAGTTCCGTCCCTGAATAAGAGTGAGAATAAATATGAGTGTTAAGGTATTTGATTGAGTTTCATAACAAGAAGGGATTGACCATTTAAGATATGGTTTGGTTGGGATTAATTTAGTGGTCGAATTCTGAAATTTAGAAGTTTATTCTTCTTAGTTTTAAGACTTTTAATTTTTGAATTTTTTTACCGTAGAACGAATGTTTAATTCACAAGAATTTTAATACAAATTTAATAAAATTTTAAAAAAATAGAGTGAGAATAATATCATAAAATTTAGGCCAAGTGGAGCCTAATTGGGATGGGAGATACAGAATTGTTGCTTCTGTAGAGAGAGAAATGGAGAGAGAATAAGCTAGCTAGGAAGCTGGAAAACGACAGAATTTTGCACAATACAATGTATGATTGGGAACAAGGCACAAACGGAACAAAAGGTACGTATATTTGTTCTTCGAATTAATATATGCTAATCCCAAGTAGCATGAAATTGTATTTTTTAACATCCCTTTTACGTGCAGACACGTTTAAGTTTTGTTAGCTTTTCAAAAAAAAAAAAAACACGTTTAAGTTTTGTTACGTGAAACTAAGTTTTTAGTTATAATTATTTTAATTTTCCAGATTTTCTAATAAATACTACAGTCCAAGATGAATGTGTCTCATTATATATCTAAGTAATGTGAAATTATATTTCTTACTATTATAAGGTCTTAATCCTAAGAGTTGGTTTGGTGATTAAGGTTTGAAACTTAGGTGCTTATTCCCTCCTAAGGTTTCGGGTTCGAAATAATATGTGTTATTAATTTTTATGAAGTCACTTCATACAAGATTTTGCTTTGTTTTTAATTGGGTCATCCGCTAGCGAATAATGAAATTGGTCCTTTAAAAATTAATCGAAATGCATATAAATTAGCTAAAATACTTTGAATTGTCAAAAAAAAATATTAGTGCGTATAAGGTCTTTATAATCTGTCGAAATTAAGATTCCCTTATGAAGGTATCGATATCAAATCAAATTATGGATATCTAATCATGAAATTATTGGAATTTGGATATCATATGTTATGACGGTAAATTGCAAAACCTTCAGGGTTGTTAGTTTATTAGAACGCAGAATCTGGGTACCGGATTTGCTTTTGCGATAACCTAGGCCTCTTTAGCGAAGAATAAAGCTATCAAGTATCAACCCCACCAAACAAACGCCTCAAAAAATCATCTCTCTCTCTCTCTCTCTCTCTCTCTCTCTCCATCTAAGAGTGACGCAGATCGGTTTTTAATGGTCGGCAGGTGGTATTGTACTGAATACTGATAAAGAGATCCCAATGCTGTCGATGGGAGTGGGGGGATATGATCCGAAGAAGAATTAAAAAGTGAAAAAGAAGAAGAGATACACGTAAAGTGCTTCAGAAAATCCAAGCGGGGGAGGTGTTGTTTAACACTTATGTATATAACTCCCAAGGAGTTCGGTTTAATGAAAAGAGAAAGGGTGAGTAAGAGACTTATCTTCAAGGTTACGAGGTCGAATTATACTAGAACTAATTACTATTAATTATTAGAAGTTTGTCCGATTGTTAATTTCATAATCCTTAGGTCGAATTATACTAGAACTAATTACTAATAATTATTAGAAATTTGTTCGATTGTTAATTTCATGATCCCGAAAAATTATTCAGAGGTAGATGAGTGCATTTAAAGCTTAGAAATGGGAGTTATGTTGGAGGTCTCAGTGAGAAACGGTTACTTAGTGTCCGGTCCAGCAGGAGATGTGGCTGGGACCAGTTTTAAACCGCTTTTTATATGGGTGGGTAGCTCCTGTCTTGGCATGCATCTTGCCGACTGGGGTCATCATATGGGTGTTTTGGTTATTATGTAATTTTCTCTAATCTTAATCTTAATATAATTTGTCTTCCAATAAAAAAAAAAAATTTATGATCTCAAGAAATAATCGGCATTAAGTTGAAAGTATAATTTTAAAATCGGCCGAATATTTCGTCTTTAAAAAAAATAAAAACTAATGCATATATGCATATATGCACCATGTATATGAATATACATGCTTGTTCATGGCCACATGCATAGGCGTGTGATTTTTTCTCTGGTCTTCCGCTGCAGCTTTCTCTTTTCGAAAGTCCTTGTTTTGCCTCCCCACTCTCTCTCTCTCTCTCCTCTCTCTCTAGATTCCAATCCAAGCTGATCTTCTCAACTTTTAAGCCCACCACGTTCATCCATATATGATCAATCCAATTTAAGCCAGATTCTTGGCCATATACATTTTCTACGCCTCATTTATTGAAAGTAGAATACGTACACTCATCATGATTTGTGTATAGTTTTGGGATTAATATCAATCAATCTTTCGTTTTTTTTTTTTTGTGTGCGTGGATAAGTATAACTAATAACAAGGCATGAGGAGTTTTGAAAAACTTAAAAGCTCTAGCAACAGGGATGGAGAGGCAAGTTTGTGGAAATATATAAGGAGGGAGGGGTGGAATTTTAATTAAATAATGGAAGTCATGAACGATAATAAAGCCTTCCCTTTTATTTATAGATTAACTGCGCTATTTTTACTTTTACGTCGTAGAAGTTTTTTTAATAGCTGAGATATCCAGCCAGTTCTGAGATTACAAATTATCTCTAATCTAATGCCGACTCACTACTGCAATAATAATTAAAAATAACAATTAAAAACTATTATTAAACGTAAAAGATGACAGTTTTGAAACTGTCATTTAAGAATGTGACATTAAAAGTCTTGAATATTTTATGATAGTTTGCAACTGTCATTGATAACTATACAGATTACATTTTATAAATGTCACTAAAAAGTATAAGATGACAGATTAAAATTGTCATCGTTAACTATAAATATAACAGTCGTAAAACGTCATTAAATATAACACTATTATCTATCCAATTTACTCCTAATCTAATGACAACTAGTTTTCAGGGTCCCGAAATTAATGATTGAGCAAATCTCCAATGACTCCTACAAATTGATTCTAATAGAATTTGACCATGTGAGTTTAGACAAACCCCTTAGTCACCATCTCTTCTTCTACAAAACTAACCCCCTGGGATTTACGTTGCAAAAGTTCTTGCATGACTTTCTTCTAAAACTAAAGACCGTGAGACAACGTTAATTGTATATTTCTTTTCAATTAAGCAGTTGCAAAATTTAGTCAGCATAGGAACTCTCAGCTACTTACAGTTTTCCTAAATTTTAAATATTTTTAATCTCTATTTAGAACTTCTTGAAAAATTAAATAACTTTTACTTAAAACAAATTTATTTTAAAGTACTGATCACTGTGCTTTTAATTTCAAAATATTTCAGCATGCGATAAATCTGCTTTTGATTTGTACTGAAACTCACGAATTGATTTATGTTACCAAGTTAATCATTATAACTTTAGTATGCAATGTGACCCTTTTATGAGAAATTATTTCCTACTAGTGAAGCAACATCACAACCACGTAGTGTTGTAACTCCGATCAAACATTCATGTGGAACTTATGACTACGTGTACAGGTCACACATGAATTCATTACTGTTGAGGAGTCGGGACATGCTTTGGCAGTGACCTATACCTCAGTCACATAATCTTTTAGTAGAATCCTCTGTTAGAATTTTCCGGTTTTGGGATTATCCCGTA